>JAPYYV010016464.1:0-12069 GCA_030522625.1 Copidosoma aretas
GTAAAAAAATTGTTCCAAAGATGATTGACTGCCGCTATAAACGCTCTTGATTATTTTTACCACGATAATCGATTTCAAGGGACCGACACATTGGCTGTGTAACGGAACAGAGCAGCATCTCAGCCGATAACCAAAGTTAAGCAGCATTGGCCGCTGTTACTATCCGGATGATGGCCACTGCTGTAGTTAAACTTTAATTATAATCGGTCGGATGTTCTTTCTCACTTATGTGGAAATGTGAGCGAGAGATACGCAAGACTTTAGTCTCGGTGTTTAAGCCTACGAAATGTAACATATTAGACATCGAATCGGAACTCGTGCGATGCACCAAATCGTTATGGGGCAGGTTTATCGTAATATTTCTCCCATCGGATTTTCCTGGGATTTTCCTTGCCTCACAGTTATAACACCCTGGGCTCATGCGAAACAGCGTAATAGGAAAAATTGGGGTCAAGGAAAAATGGGGAAAAATAATAAAGGTGTAGAGTAATACGTAAAAGCCCGGAAACGGGTGTCCTTACGAAGAAATATATCAACTTTAAACTTTACTAGATTTCAAGGTTGCAGTAAACGTCCATGTTTACTAAAATTTTTAAAAATACAGTAAAAGAAACGCAAATTTTAGTGAAGGATTATAAGTATGAAATAATGTATTGACCACAATAATGGTAAAATCCGCTCTCATGTAAATATAAAGAACACACGCTGACACGCAAAATTATGCATTACCCAGATGGCTGCAGCCAGTGTGAAATGACTCTTTTTGTTCCTAGCTATCTTTGGTCTGCTCTTTTTTAAGTTACGGGCGATATCGGTCAATGGCCAGAAATATTAATTCGGGTGAAATATTTCTGTACGTACAATCTGGTTTACAATGTCCTTTTTTGTAAGAAAGTACAGTTTGTTCTCCAAAGTTAATTTATCTCAAGAAATATACCTACAGCGCATTGTAGTATAAGCTTTAAAGAATAGATACAAAATTATTTTTTAATTAAAAAAATACTCTTTTCATGTTGTTTTTGGGACTCTAAAATCATAAATTTTGCGTTTTTTGAGGATTCATTTCTCGAAATTTCGCAACTTTGAAAGAAAATTCATGTCGGTTTGTGCGTAAAAAATAGAAAAATATAATTAAATGAAACGTATAAGTAAATTTTCCTTATTTGTGTGAAAAAAACTTTGTTCAAGCGATTTCTAACCATACTTACTAATTTCCGAAAAGTGACTGATCTCGCTGTCTAATTAGGTATACAATGATAGTAATAATCTTCACTACTGCCAAAAATTTACGAGATTTTTTTTTCTCTGTCGAAATTAATGATAATGTCCAAGAAGAGTAAAATCTCTTTGTTCCTCACCCCAAGATTGTGCGCGTACGCGCCCGTTGTATTTATGCTCATTTGGCGATGAGTTTTTGGCATCTTCCAGAGTCCACTGCACACGACTCGAATAAAGTTTAAAATTAGGTGTATAGCTATATGTATGTCGTACAAGGCGCTCTTAGTCCGTTCAGTGTCTCAACTTTCGACCCGATGATATTTTGCTTTACCTATATACACCGTATAAGAGAATCATTGAAGGGGAGAGCTATCGCTATCTTATGTTTTACATCGTAATCTTATGGAAAAAGTTTCCCAAGACACTGACGGAAGATGCCAGCTGCTTCCCCAGATTTTGAGGTGGCACATCCCTAAATCGAAAGTTTTTAGAATATAACCAAATTTCAAGAGGTTGTTGATAAAGTTAGGACACAACACAATCAGACCGAAAGTCTGGTATAATTCTGCGTGCGACAAAAGGTTCATGAATGAATCATTGAACCAAGGTTTCTCCTTTGTTATTTTTTGCGTGAACTCCGAATTCGTTGGTTAAACTACTTAGTTCAGTCTTTGGCTTTAGAGTCGGGTATGAGTCAGTTAGCTTATTCCATAAGATTTGACGAGACAGTAAATATGAGTTCCAGAAAATTTGTCGTAAAAAATCGGGTCCGGCACTTTTTTCAAATTTTGATTCAATCATTTCCGCAACTTTTTCTCTCGGAGCGTTATAGTTGTACCCTTCCCCTCCCATTATGTATAGGTGATTTGAGTGATATGATAGCGCAACAGCAACGTGCACACAGTTCACATACTTGACCAAGTGTGTGTATATACATGTAAATCCTACAACCATTATTATTCATTGAAAGTTGTTTTAATGAAGTAGTTATTACTTAGTTTCATCTTTGAACGAGTAAAATTTATCATCTCAAAAATAAAGAATTAATAGTACATCAATAAACAAGCAAATGGATAATATCATATTATGTGCTACTTCGGTAGGGGCAATATTTTTAAGCGGGCATAGATTTTGTGTTAAATATTTTAAGAGTTGTGATTTTTCTACATCGTACAACTTGAAAAATTGTTTACATCACATCTGCAGGTATCAATAACATGCATAGAAATTAATGGTACGCATTAGGAATAACTGAAAAATTCTTCGACAAGTGTTTTGTACCAATCTCATCCAGATAATTATACAACAAGATTTAAATAAACTAAAATATTTCTTGCTCAGCAATTATTGTACTTAATCATGATAAATATATTTTATTGATTATTTAAACTAATACGAATCGATTTTAGCTACGCGGATAACATTTAAATTTAAAAAGACTTAGCTTCACAGTTTTAAAACAATTAAAGCACAAAGGCCTCCATGCAGAGTTTTCACAACCGCGCTTCCACTTCTTTCTTTATTTTAAATTGTTAAAAAAGTGATTTGTTCGAGTACGATTGGCTAACATTTTAGTTGACATAGCCTTGTACATTCAAGTGTATGTTGACCTAAATAGTATAGTATCTTACAACAAGAATGTAAATTTTTGCCTCCGTAACTTTTATCGGGTTTTTCATAGCTGGAATTTTTTTCTGAAATTTTCATCTCTTGAAATTTAATAGGAATTTTTGTCGATTAAATTTTCATTTATGCCTCTGGGGTATTAAAGCCTTAATAAGTAGCTTGTAAAGTGTAAATATCAATATAAAGAGTTTCGAGTTATAGAGGTATGTTCAATTATTATTTCACATATTTCACAAGTATATCATGTCGACGTTATTAAAAAATTATTTATTTCTCGAAAAAAAATAGTTATTTTATGAATCAATCATGAACTTAACTGAACTGCTTACTATCTGTCTGACATATACTTAAAAATAAAATCTTTACAGAATATATTTGATATGATTGTTATTGACGCGTCAAAGTAAGCGAAACAGAAAATGGTATCTGTACCTACGTAACTATACGTGCGTCGATTTGGAGAATAAAGAAAAATTTCTCAGAGATTTCCTACTTTTAAAAGAAGAAATCGGTGAACGAGCGTACAAACACACGCGTAAGTGGGCACGTTGCCGACCAACGTACGTCCGAATCGGCATCAAGTATATAACATGCGTCAGACTCACGGCGTTAGACTTCTTGAACGTAAAAATTACCAAGTGTGACAATGAAATAAAGAGACAAAGACTCCTCTGACGTTGGTTCAGAGCCCAAAATTGACATGAAGGCTTTATGGATATGTCCTTTATTATAAAGATTTAATTGTTTAGGTTCTGATAAATTTTATTTTGTATCGCTCTTAAATTTTATGTGTTTAATGATATCAGGTTATTGTAAGTAAATAATGAAATAACCGAAACCTTTCGTGCTCATACTCTCAATAACTGTGTACTATTACCATATATTATATGTCTGGCTCCGTATTTTTCCTATATATTTACTTTAGCACTGGAGACTGTGGCTTTCAAGCGGTATAGTTGCATTGCTCTCTTGGGTGTTTAAAACCAAAAACTGTTAGATTCAGTTGTTTTCTTCGATATTCTGAAAACACTTCATTATTTTCATTTGCGTGATAACGCGAAAAGCTACTATATGTATAAATCTTAAATATGATTCAAGGAAATTGTAAGAATGAAAAATAACTTCTAAAATTTCATTGATTTCGCTGTAACACAATTTTTACCAGTGAATCAGTAAATGTAAGAGCTGTTTTTTATTTCTACGAACTAATTGAATCTTCTTCAAAAATTGATCTTGTAGTAACTTTTCATTGATTGTATTATAGTAGCATATCGCAATATACATATATTCGCTAAAAATGATGTATAAATACAATACGTTCCCTGTACGACAGTCCCGTGCGTTTAAGTACATCGCCAAAAAAAAATCCTAAGATCATGTACTCTCAAGTTCTCTACTCACACAGTCATTATTTTGATAAGCTTATTCTCCATTCTCTCCTGTCAATCAATCTTTAGTCTCTTAGACTTTTTTCGCATCTCTGAATACATACTTTTACCCTACATTTAAATTCCGCATCTTTGTGAAGTTTCTGCCTCGCTTTCTTCAACGTACGCTTGCTTGGTTCGTTTTACTTAACAATATCGATATCCTATGTTAAATAGATAAATAAATTGGATCACTAAATTAATTAATAAGTATAATCATGTTTAAGTACATGAATACTGTACTTTATTCAAATATAAAGTTCAATAAGCTATGATAAGTTCTCGGTCTTGCTCGCGTTTTTTTCTCCTTTCTTTTCGATCATAATAATGAATAAGGTTAAGAATAATTATAATCTTAAAAAGAATAATGATGACAAAATCGTAGTAACATACCCACGCCGGTAAATTGATTATCATCGACCAGACGGATTCCAAAAATGTTTTCTCATTGGATAATTATTGAACAACGTGACTCTTTTAATTGGTTGAATGATATTAGATGACAGATTGTACGACTTGTGATGAGTATGATTCGTGTATACATACACATTGCGAAAAAAGAGAGCGAGGGAGGAGCTAGGTGTAGTAGGAGGAAGAGAGGGGGATCAGTCTGTATCACACGGGCTGCACGCGAAACGTATACAGTCAGCTGATTGCCCGCACTGCATCCCGCGGGTATATACGAGAGTGCAGGTCTGCGGCGAAGGCTTAAATAGCACCGGTTACTCCCGAGTATATTAGTAACACAACGGCGACGGCTCTTGCCAGCGGCTCGGCTTGCCTCCACCGTCGCAGTACTGACAGTTTTGCGCTCACCTGCACAGTAGTTCAACCGTCCATCATTCATCCATCCGGCGTGTTCATCGTTGTTGTCTTTTTTTCTGTTTTTTTAAAAATCGTGAAACTGTTGTCAATTGTTATTATTATTATTATTATTGTAGTCGATTACAGTTTTCAATTCGTTGTTGAAGAAAAAAACAAAATCTTCGTTAAAGCCCGCAACACTGTCATTGAGTTTTTGAAATTTGACGTCGATTCCAACCGATCGCCCACTACCTCGAGGAGATTTGGAAAATAACGTGCATACCACGTAGTGTGGGTTATAAAAAAAAAAAATATATATACCCATAAAAGCTGCCTGCGTAGGTGTTTTATCGTGGAAAAACGAAAGCAGCGGGAAGAGCAGGTTTTAGAAAGCCAGAGAGCTGCGAACTGCGAACGCAGGCGCGCGCGGGTCAAGTTGAAAACGCAAAGGGAGAGAGAGAGAGGGAGGGAGAAAAACTGCAACAGCAGTTCAAGTATACTTGATAGTAGCAGCGCGAGAATGAAACCCCCGGCTTACAATCCCGAAGAGGTCCAGCAGCAACAGATCAGCCAGGAGCAGAGCGAGCGCAATGTTGCGATGGCCGTGTGCGTCCAGTTGGCTGGCAGAGCTATCATCAGAGTTGTCTCGCGCTGCGAGGAGGCACAAGACAACTGCAATCTTGGTGAGTCTTTGTAATACAGGTATAACTTACTACTTATACACCGTTACTGCAGATAACTCATGCGCAAGATCGAAGCTCATGTACATCATATGCTTTAAGTGCATTTTCTTACATTTACCCTTGGAAAATCGATGCTTCTTTCTTGCAACCTTGAAGACAAATTTTTTTTTTTTTTTTTTTTCATCCGAATATCCCGTTGTCCATGTTCTTGTCCTTATTTTACTGCATCAGCCTTCATTTTTTTGCAAAAAAAAATTCATAATGTGATTGAGTTATTGACCCCACGTGATTCATGCTTCGGAAATTTCTGCGTCTGATGGTGTTTTTTGGACATTTCTTATCCAACTGTAATACTGATCATACTTAATTGAATGAATGTCGAGGAAAATGATGGAAAATATTTTTAACACACCAAAAAACAAGGCCCAAGTAACATAAATCGGTCGAAAAAGTTTTTTTTTTTTTTTTTTTTTTTTTTTTTTTGCGAAAAATGGATTAAATATGTATTGTTTACCCTAAAAATGGTTTTTCAACAAATTCAATGGCATCATTTTTTTAACCTGTACCATTAATGCATTAAAATACTCACATAAAGTTTCAAATTATGATGTTTAATACAAAAATTTATAAAAATGACTTTCTGAAATCACGTTTAGCTTTAGAATATCAGCAGTCGATGCTCGCCTATGCTTTTAAAGAAGGCAATAACAATGACGGTGTCAATATCTTGATCAAAGCGCTCTCTTGCGTTTTTATGCATTATGAATCATCTGGAATTTGAAGAGAAAGTATATTATTACTTAATAAACGATTTTTCAAAGTCTCACATTATATTATCCACCATCATTTTAGTACTAAACTGCCTTAAGTATTTACTTGTTTGTCTTGTCTTATGATCATTATTGAATAAATAATTATTTGGTACTTCATGGAAACAAATACCTAGGGCGGTAGAGTGAAACATCTATCAGATTGCGTATACATACAGCAGGAAGTGAAAAGGTTCTATCGTGGAATATAAAGGGGTAAAGAAACAAAACAAACCATGTTGACGGTTTATGTGCCTGGAAAGCCCACCATATTGTATCATCCCATGTTAAAAAAAGCTCAAATTGAAAGCCGGTACGGCGATGTCGGGGAGCATTGCACTTAGTAAAAATTTACAACTGCTGCGTGAATTACGGTCCAACAATTTGATGAAGATATGAGTACTTTTATATTCTCTACAACGCTTATTGTTAACATTCTGGGTTTTGGGTATTGTAATTTAAAAATTCACGATTATGATAAAATATAAAAAATACGTAAATTATTTACAATATATTTGTCATAATAAATTGTTTGCCCACAGAAATAAAACAAAGTAGGTATAATCTCCACACCAATGTTGTATGTAAAGTACAAAAATTTACTGCAAATAAAAGTACAATTCTTGTCTTTTATCACGTTTTCAAAGACTTTTCAATGAGTTTGTACATTTAAATAATTTACACCAGATTTACCATTTTGCATGAAAAAATCCATTTGGCCCTTTGGGTAGATTATCAAAAAATATTGGACATGCATTTTTTCTCCTTTTAGGCATAAACAAAATTTGACGAAGGTAGAGCAAATTATATACTAGTTAAGAAGTCAGTGTAAAATGCGCCACGATCAAAGATTAGAAAATACACAAGTTGAAGACACCAAAATTCAAATATCAAGGCTCACGAGCTCAATATATAGGACGAGTGCCTGAGACTCACATGCGTAAAATGAAAAATGAGAAAAGACAATGTTCCAAAGAAACTGATAAACACGATCGAATAATAAAATAAATCAGAGGCGGCAAAAGGCGCTTTGGGAGGTAAAAATACTCGGAGTGAAATTCATAAACTGGTTTAAGGTAGAGAGATATAAATGTGTAAATAAAGATACAAAAGCACTAACACCGATAAAGATATCGAGGCCCAGCGATAGAGGACAAAAACAAAGGCAGAGAGATACAATTGCACGAAGACTAGGGCTCAGTTATCTTAAAATATCTTCAAATTAGAAATGATAGATGCAAGGTTAAATACATGAGGATATAAATGCACGATACGCAAAATAAGTACACAAATTTAGAGATAAAAAAAAGGAAAAAAAAAAAGTTCAATGAACTAAAAAAATATATATATGCATATCAATTTACAAACATGAAAATAAATAAATAAATAAAATGGTAAGCCGCAGAGATAATGGTTATATGTTGTCACACATTTTAACATTTTAACAAAATAAAACAAGACATGTTTGATGAGGCAGAGATGTCAACTCAGAGTAGCATAGATGAAAACTAAAATTAAAAAATTAACAACGAATACAAAAATTCATCACCGATAGAGTGATGTAAATGTAGCATCGCAGAGAAGACCAAAAGGAGGAATAAAAACATATTTCTTAAATAGGAATAACCTAAAATGACGGACCAAAATCAAGATTAAAAAAAAAAATAGCAATAAAGACATAGAATATTATAAGATATCTCTGTAGCTCTGCGAAAATGGGAATTTCAATATAACATATACAAATCAAATAAAAGTGATATGGAGACACGAATTCAATAGTAATACTAATATATGCAGCAAATACGGAAAAATAGAGGTAAATATATTATTATAGAGGCATTAACGAGAGAACAAAGACATAAACACTTTTATTTTTATTGTATGATTAAAGACTTGAAGACGCGTGCATAAGGACAAAAATATAATATGATAGATTTGTAAACGGATACAATAAGATGCAAAAATAAACTACACTATAACAGAGATAGAGACATAGAAAAAAAAACGTAACAGTATGAGACAATTCAACCATGGAAATTTTGAGCTATGAACTAACGAAATTCGCGAACAAAGACTATGAACACGAACATCTGAGCCACTGCAAAAATGACAGAAGTCGAAGGTTCTCTACTATCAAAAGGCCATTGAAATACAATTATAATAGAATATAATTTTGTACTAAATTTTTAATCACAAGTAAAAAATCATTAGTCAAAAAAAGGAACAGGTAAGACCGAGCAGAGAGTTCTCGAGTATGATGCCAATTCTTTGTTTCGACCGATTCGTCGAGCCACAGCTGATATTATGAGTGGAAAGAGCGAGGAACGATTCGTCTTGGAGTTTTCCCAAACTTTGTTTGCAGCTTTCTTTCTTCTTCTTCTTCTTCTTCTTCTTCTTCTTCTTCTTCTTCTTCTTCTTCTTCTTCTTCTTCTCGGCTGCGGATTTCCGTCAGCACGCAAAAATAGCCTCCTTTGTGTCAAAAAGACTTTTGCGCACTTGAATACTTGAACAACGTAAAATGAAAAAATAAACGTGACTCTCACGTGTATAGTATGTAGGGATACAGATATACATATATGTATAATAAATAATTTATTTGTCTTCAACGACGTTTCTTATACACTCCATCCGTCTATTTAATACACGGTCCAGTGAAAGTCAGGCTTTTTGGATTGAAATGTCCTTCCAAACTACTATAATATGTCAACTTGAATTTGAGCAACGTTTCGCCGGACTTAACGTTTACCTGTTGACGAGTGCATGTTCTTCTTGAGGTAAACTACATTGAGCCTATAAAGATAATGGGTGCAGGGCATACATAATATCTGGTATGATAAATTGTACTTATTAAGTTAAGCGCGTAGCGCATGCCTGTACAAGCATTGTAAGAACATCAATAAGGCGAGCGAGTTTTGAACTCCGTCTGTTGTGTACGAACAAGTCAAGTAAAATAATGCACAAAAATAATGATAATAGTGATGAAGCGCACGCTCTTGCTTGTTTTGCCATATATGGAACATTCAGCCTTAAAAGGCAGCTCGTCGTGCAGTTGCTATTGACAAGTGTAAGGTCGGTTGCTTCCCTTGCAGTAAGTACAAACCGGAACGCACGCATTTCTAATAGATATGCATTGTACATATACATATATAACTATATGGAAATTTCAGTAAAAAAACTGTTTCAGTTAGGGATCTGAAAATAATTTAAATCCTTTTCATTTATTAAACACCAATTTATAACCAAGGTGATGACTTTTTTTCTTTGGCTGGGTCATTTTATTGAAACTGCGATATTACGTGTCGCAGCTATTTGCGATAACCGAGGCGATAACGCATTTCATTATTTCGTGTCCGAATTTTTTTTAATGGTGTAAGCTAATTATCCTTACATACGTTTTCGAGATCAAGATATTTACATTAGCATTAAAATGATAGAATACTGATCAGTTTGAGCCACAAACTCTCAAAATCGATTTTTTTGAAAATAAATGCTTTGGCATTGTAAAAATCTGAGGATAACTTAATTATAACAAGATGGTTTTTTTTAATAGTTAAATTCAAGGCAAGTTTAAACTCGATAAAAATAAAATATATTAAATTTTTTAAGTACTTTATGCTGATAGCTAACTATTTTTGATTATTAATAAAAATATAGGTCTTGGAAAGTAATTGCATCTCTCTCAATAATCAAATTTATAAAGGCTTGGATCTCAATGTAATACTTAATTATACATATATTGGCTAAGATAACAACAAACTGGCTTTTCACTTACTTGCCATACTACCATACATTAACTATACATTTTTTTGTGTTTCATTATCAAATCTTATAATAATACGATGAATTGTTGTTAAATAAAACTTTTTCAGTAATTAGATCAAAAATCAATTCTGAATTGATTTATAAACTTGGGAACAATGTTTCTCATGCAAGCATAGCAATTTCTATTGCACGGTGTAATAATTTTTGCCACGCTGTTATAACAATCAGTATCATGAAATATGATAAAAATTATCATAATTATAATAATTTATGTGATTAGTCGAGTATGTCTCAGCTTTCCTAAAAATATAGTAATTTTTGATATAATTGTAATACTTTTTCTAATACCACTTTTCTCAGTGTACGAAATAAAAATCAGTTCATTTAATAAAATTGTTCACACATCAAAAGTATCACGGTAAAATGATGTGCTACGCTCGTTTGACTAACTCGGTCCTCGGATTTCCCACCTTAAAACGTTTTAACAACAATTATATCATACAACCTTATTTTCAACATTATAAGATTTTGAGAAAACGTTTTTTAGCATTTCCAAAACGTTGTGAGTTATTATGATAGTTGCGAGGTGTATTTACTAGTAAAGGGAAAAAATACAATTTACGCATTAATATAGCAGTCACATATGCTCTTTTGAGACTTAAGAAAGTGTGTAGTTTTGATTTTCCAATGATTTTACTTACACTTCTCAAGGGAACCAAATATCTGCCGAAACAATGTATCAACATGAATTAAAAGATTTAGAAATAACAACACGACATAGATAACAGATTTTTACGTACACGAAATTGTACGAAAAATATTTTTACTAAGTTTAGAGTCTTTTGCAGACCCTTTTAGTGGAGATATTAGTTTGTCTCTTCTAACAAAGATTGATGAAAAATTGATATTGAAACCTTTAACAATAATATCCTTTTATAATTAACAAGAATATTTTTATGAAAGATTTAATGCACAAGATATATTACATAATACATAGTATTTTAAACTTTGTATGGAATAGTTACATTCTAGTATTACAATGATAATTATTTTCAATAAATGTGTTATTTTAATAATCGCGATTTTATAAATTTGATAACAGTTTGTCCAAGTTGCTGACGAATATTACGCTTGAAATTAAATTGAAAAATATAAATTCAAATAAAAACTTCGTAGATTTTCTGAATTGTTTATTACAAAGTTTCTACGATAATTATCTTATTTTACCTTCCACCTGCAAATTACTTTTGAATTATAACTAATGTATTATTACTTACTGGGTAACTTTTGTTGCAGAAGTGTTTAAATTTATTAAAATAAATAGCAGTTGGTGAGATGGTTACTTGGGTCTCTCTGCTACTCAATGTTTATATTTAACACTCCCACGAGATTTTTTTAACTTAGTTCTCGAAGAGACTCTGGGATACTCAGCCAGTACAAATTAGCTTTTAGAAATCTATAACTTCGATTAATGAAATTACATTTTTTTTTGGAGGGCAAGAAAATTTAACTTAATAAAATTAGTTTTGAGTAATTTGAAAATGTATCGTAACAATATCATTAAGATAAGGGCCGGTGTTGAGTTCACTCCCGGGAGAAAATTGACTTTCTATCAGTGGTCGAGTCATTAAGGGGTCGTACCCAAATGCCGTGGACGATTTTTTCGATTTTTCGACCCCCCCCCCTCTCCGGTGTAAACTTTGTGTAAATTAGAATTAACCCCCCCCCCTCTCCAAAGTT
>JAPYYV010016465.1:0-17672 GCA_030522625.1 Copidosoma aretas
TTTAGATGTGGGAATTACGTATGTGATCTCCGCGATATACATGCGTCATTCAAATACAGCATAGTCACATCGAATATCAAATATCAACAGTGACTTTACTGACTGAGTTAACAATCGACTGGCTTCCGTCAGAGGACTTTCCTTAATTTTGTTCCATTGTTTCAAATATATTTTACGCACGGTATGAAACAATGTTTTTCCGGTTAGAACCTGTCCATAATGATAACTACAAATAGAATAAGAGCTGAACATACTTCTTGAATAGTGGTTTATGTTGGAAGGCTTTCATGTATTTGTCGTTGATTGTATCTTCCATTACGTACTTACCATGAAAGTTATTATTCATAACAAATACGTGAAAGCCTTTCAACAGTTGTAAAACTGAGTTGTGATGCGAAACATTCCGTTTTCAGAGCATTAGAGGCAATATAGAGAAAAATGAACAGCACCAGCGTGTAGCTGAGACAGAAATACATAGAAATAGACGAAACTCCATTGTTGTAGGCAACGTCAACGTGCTTTAATTGATTTTGCAAGTAACTTTTCCGCGGCGATAGACGAGGCCTGACCGAGAGCAGTATTTCAGTGTTCCTACTGCGCATGCGCCTCGGATGGGTGGCTCGCACGTTCGTTCGCCGATGCGGGCGCGTTTTTTTGCACTGTGTTTCTTTGCAGTTTACAGCTGAAAGATGAACGTAAACTCATCCAACAACAATTTATGTTGTAGAGTAACCAATGAAGTAAGAACGGGCCAAGTCCGAAGTCATAATATTCAGTACAACGGAAGCTGTTTAGAGAGTAGAGTAGAGTTTAGAGGTATACACTATACAAAACTTTTTGTTCAAAATGAGACAAAGAATAAGGAAAAATTTTTTTCTTACCATGGGCACAAAGTGCGGCAAGCCCTTTGCGCCCTCGGGTCGCACTTTGGACCCTTGAAATCACTTTGTGCCCACGGGCAGAAAAGTTTTTTCGGCCCTCCGGACCGAAAGTACTTTTCTGCCCTAGGGCACAAAGCGATTTCGCGGGCACAAAGTGTGCCCACGGGCACAAAATTGCACTTTGTGCCCTGGGTAAGAAAAACGTCGTTCCTACCTTGGGCACAAACATATAAAAACCCCGCCCTTCGGGCGTGATTGTTTTACTTTGTGCCCATGGTAGGAAATCGACTATTTTTGTAAATTCGTTACAAAATAAGCGCAATCGAATAAACTTTAGTCCACATATCGAAGATGTGCATTGACGGAAATACGGTCATAGCAACAGATTTTTGTTAATTTACGGCGTTGTTTGTTTAAGAAAATTTTCATTTTTTTACAGAATAAATGTTTCACAGATACCTACTGATTGCAAAAAAACCCCATTTAGATCTGATGGCTGTGACACATTTTATTGCACATCAACATTTCACCTGAACAATTTTGCAATAGGTCGCCATTTTCATATTTCGCATCGGACTTGCAGGACTTTGTTCAACATCCCAAAGTCCATAACATACTCGATTTTCGTATAATTTCGACAACTCTGAGATGCTTTTTTATTGATTTTGCAATTTTTCGTTTTTTCAACTTTATCGACTGTTATAAACAATCGCACATTTTTAAAATTTTTTAAACGATTAATCCCTATGTAAAATCATTTCCTAAACAACTTTTACTTGAAACATTTTTGTCTAAAATGCGCACTTTGCGAGATAATTACAAATAATCGAAAAAAAGCCGATTTCGCAACTATTTTGCAATAACAAGCTGGGCTCCAGTCTTCAGTTTTACTCAAGATTTTAGGATGTAATTTTGCACATTTTTTTCTTAATTTTAAGCCTGATTTCGTCACGTTGGCTGCGACCACAACTTATCCGATTTTTAAATGCTCCGGTACCGTGACTAAGCTCCCGATGTTAATAATTTTTAAAGTAAACAGATTCGTTTGAAATTGTAACAGAGTACATTTGAAGTATTCATCTTTCGATTTAAAAAAAAATGTATAGGGGTAAACGTGATCAAGTTTGAGCAATCGTTGTTTGAAAATCTTGCTTTTAACACGGCCGTAGTACAGAATAGGCATAACCTAGACACAAATTTAGCTATCACGTCAAAAAAACTAAAAGGATATTGATGAGAAACTATTGGTTTATAGATTTTACCTTGTTGATTCTTATGAAATCAAAAAATATAGAGGTAAGCGTGAAAAATTATGAGAACTATATAGTGTAAATGTGTAATATTTGAATTAACAGCTGAAATGAGTATGGTCGATAATAAAGGTGGACTTAAAACGAAAATTTTCTACAATTATCACCATGATATGCGATTTTTCATACCGCTTGATACTTTTAAGTATACAAATAACTATCATACTATATATATTCTTAAAAATAAAATACACAGGTTGGGACCCACAAACTGATACGGTCATACACTATGGAACCTCCGTGACTGTGAAAAAAAAATGGCTGATTGTGCATGCTCTTATGTAGCGTTGCTTGTTTTTTTTAATGTATCACTTCCGTCGATAATTTTTACCGGCCGAGGTTGCACGATGAAAAAAAACGCAACGCCAGCTGATCGCGGTGCATAGTGTCAAAAGATATATGTTGACAAAAGTGTTTATACCACTACTACCACGCTAGGCCTTTTTGATTCATGGAGTTGTATCCGACACATGTGCATATCATCAAAAGTAAGTGAAACAAAAGACGTACATAATACTGTGATTTGAGGGTATGCGTGATGATGATGAAGTTTATACTGTGGGACAGTAAAGTGATGCATTATTTTATCAATATAATTTATAGATAATTTAATATCAAAACAACATATATATTTGTTATCATTTATAAAACTTCTTAATATTACAATGCATTAAAAATATGAACACTATGATTATTAATGCATAATTCGTAGATCAACCTGGTCTTTTTTCCTGAGCCCCCCCCCCCCCCCCCCCCGCGCCCTACCATACTATCCCCCTTTTCTTACTCTTATGATAGTAATAAGTATGTGCAACTTGTTCACAATAGTTGGATATTCCTCACTTCTTACACAATGTACTACAGTTGATTGATGCCTCGGGGTTTCAGCCTTGTGTCTCTCTCATCATTTTACGAAAAAAAATAGATGCATCAATAATAAATAATGAAACTCTATTGAAATGAGGTGATCGGTAAGGTATAAATCTCAGCCAATCTACAAAATGCCCTTAACCTTTTATAGAATCTCGTAATAATCAGCATGGCAATTAAATTATTGCACTATTTACAGTTCCCAGCAAGTTAAAAATACACACAATAATGTTTCATAACAATTACTACAATTACTATTTCATGAGGTCAACTGTTACTCAGCCAATGGATTGAAGCACTGGTAGTAAATACATTTTTTTCCCATAAATTTTACGAGGGTCTACCAAAAACAAGTATTTATTTGCCACTGTGACGTTCCGCGGGCTATTTTCGCTCTACGTTATGGGGGCCTTATGCCGCGTTCAGACGGAGCAGGAACGCTGCAGCCTGACGCGAGTGGCACACGTTTGAGCCTGCGAGAGCGAGTGAGAGGTTCGTGCTGTCGCATTGCCGCGCACCTGTCGCTCGCTCTCGCAGGCGTCTAAACTTGGCCTAAGGCCGCGGACACATGGAGGGGAAATAGCGAGCGGAACGTCACAGCGGAAAAGTAAATCCTCTAACCTCTCTCTCACTCTTGGGGGCTACATGGTTCCACTGTGACGTTCCGCTGCCTATTCCCGCTCCATGTGTCCGCGGTCTTAGGCCGCGTTCAGACGGAGCGGGAATGGAGCGTCAACGGCACGGCACGGCAAAATGACGGCTAATCAGAGCTGTTTGCGACGACTGCAAGATGCAGGATTGGCTGTCATTTTGCCGTGACATGCCGTTGACGCTACATTCCCGCTCCGTCTGGACGCGGCCTAAGCCTGGCCAGTTCCCTGACTATACCCAATAGTTGCAGAGTTCTGTCTCTCTCTCTCTCTCAGCTCTCCCGTATGACTTCCGACAGTTCCGACACGTGAGACTATATGGCGCGGGCGGCGCGGCGGCGACACCGTGACAGAGTTGCGCATGTCATTTCGATCTACCCTCATACAATTTTTTCATCAGTAACAAAGGTAGTGCGAGTTCGATCGTGATTAACTTCCGATACACAACATAGTAGCACTGAAGCAGCAGCTTTGGATATTAAACAAAAGCCATTTTTTCAAGAAGGTTGCATAAATAAGTATTTTACCGTGGAGTGCATGGCTTCGTACAAGCTTTTTTAATTTTTTGGGTTAATAACAAGAAAAACCAAGTGCGCGAATCTGTGACGATTTTCTTGCTGTATACACGTGTTCGTACAGCACAAGAAGCACCTGTCTGCCCTCGGCTTTCGAAACTTTCCGGCTTCCTGATCGTGTCAAAGCTGTCGAGGAGTACCCTGGTCGGCGCAGCGGGCGGACAGTGTTACGCGTCGGAATTGTTGAAATTACCATGTTTTTCTTTGTCCGTTGCTCGACTATCCCTGTTTCGCCGTGACCTCGGAGCGCGGCATCGACAGTTTTCAGTAAGTGTAGCGTGAATAACAAGAAAAACCAAGTGCGCGAATCTGTGACGATTTTCTTGCTGTATACACGTGTTCGTACAGCACAAGAAGCACCTTGCTTTACGAAGCTGCCGGCTACTTACTTTGGCGTTAATGGCGGTCCAGGAATTTCCTGGTCGGCGGGTCGGGACCGTTCGATTCTTCGATAACGGGTTTTTATACAACGCGGACAGTAGAAATCCACTTATTTTGCGTTGCGCATCACGATCTTCACTTCAATGTCCTGGATTACTTTATTTACATGAAGATCGAACCATCGAGCATCGCGTGGCACACAGGGGTCACGTAGCTGATGAGTTGGCTTTAGATAAAGAAACTTTTAGAGCTGCTATTTTTGAACAGTGCAGAACAACACATGACACTTTCGTCGATATTTTTAACCGGATAAGCAGAGAGTAAGTCAACATTATTACGTATTTTGTTATAATTTTAGTTTAATACTTCATCTACTATGGTTTTTTTGCCAAGATACTTATATGTTTCACTTGCATTTTTAACACTAGTAATAGTCATGTGATAGTAATAGTCATACAAAAAAATTCAATCACTTTTTATGATTCTGCAAATGTTGAGAAAGATTCCATTTGCAGCTGATTTGTCTACAATAAATTTTTCTTGAAAACTATTATATACATGAGTCAACATGCCCAAACAGAAAATTTTGTTTTGGTACTCGTTTGGACCAAGAGAGGCATCCGCGAGCCCTCATTCGGACAAAGCATGGCCGACTTTGTTTTGCTACTCACAGCACATTAACACGTAACAAATAGTTTTAGAACATTTTCAGTACGATGTGGCTATCATAACTATAATGAGCACATAAAAATGTCTTTGACTGATTTTTATTGTTGTTACAGGATATTTTACTGTATATATTCTGTAAATTTTTTCTATTTCTGGATATCCATCATTGCTGAAAAATAAATTTTAATTGTATTGATTTGTTTTTTTTGGTGTTTTGATTTTATTAATTTCGGAAAATCGTGTTTTTTTTAAAAAAAAGTGATTTTTTGCTATCAAACATTGTTTCATGATATTTTGTACTAGAAGATTTTGCAGATAAAATTTTTTAAATAATAACCTTTTTGGATTTAGAAAAAAAGACAATTGATAGGGGTGTGTGTAACAAAGAAGAACACGTGAATAAGGAAGCCAATAATTTTGTTTTTCGATCCAATCACCGCTGAAAAAAATATTTGGGATTTGCTGCATATTTTTCATTTATTAGCCTTCATCTATTTTTCAAAATCGATTTTTTCGGAAAAGTTGATTTTTGAGCTGATAATTGTTTTCTTCGGATATATTACGACGGGAATTCTGAACGATCATTAAATTTTCCACAAAAAAACGTATTTGGTACAAATAATAAATTACTTTCTTCGCACACTTCTTGCATAATAAAATAATGTTTTTTTAAGTACTGTAGCCTTTTTTGTTTCAAAAACATGTTTTAGAGATGGCTTTCGAAATGTAGCAGGACACTTTCGAATCCAAATGCTGTTAACGCAGATGAAAAGAGAACGGCAGAGAAATGTTCACGTAACTCCTGGCACTTTAAGAGAGCTGCATACAAGTCTGATAAATTATCCACCAGTTAATGGCATATACCGGGGGATGGCCACTTCTAATGATGGTGGTTGCGCTCTCATTTTCATCCATCCAGAGATGGAAGTACCACTACGGCAATGCACACAATTAAGTGCTGATGGCACATTTCAGGTGATTGCTGTTCCATATATTCGTTGTTGATAATTACTTCTCCGAAACATCAATATGTTCCATGCTTCAAACAGGTGTTACCTCAACATCCCAACGATATATCTCAGTTGTACATCATCCACTTCCGACGCTTGGATCACGTAAGATATCGATGAATTTATCTATAATAATGAATTATGAATTCCGCGATGACAGTACTTCCTTTCCTTTATCATGATTATTCTTTACGCTCTACCTGTGAGGGAAATGTAACATAATTTATTAGCATAAACCTTGAAAAAGTAACAAATAAAAAAAAAATTACGGGATCTTTTATTGAGTTTTAATGCAGCAATATCGTTGATAGGGATTTCCTGCTATATTCGTACTGTGTAGCAGGCGTACGATTGCATTGTACAACGCCATGTGGGATAAAATTTTTGAAATTATACCCGAGCTGTCACGAGTCAACAGTATCTTAATGGACTTTAAAAGCGCAGCCATAAGTTCCTGTCGAGAAAAGTTTCCAGATGCACGTATATCAGGATGTCTTTTCCATCTTAAGCAGGTAACTAATTAATGTATCCTTAACGACAGCGTCACTGTAAGTGTACAGTTTGTAACATGACAATTTTTGACATTTAAAATGATCTATATGGTCGGTATATCCATTTGATAAGTGTATGGACGGATGGGTAAAGGAAACAGCTACCTAATAATAAGGTATGCCTTTTTTTTTTGTACACCACTGGTCCCGAATATAAGACATATATGCCTTTTATTCGGGACTTGCCTTATATTTACGGCCATCAAAAGGAATAAGAAATCAAATAGTCATTTTTAATGTGTACCCCATTTTGCAGTACAGTTTTTCCCAATAGATACTGGGGAAAGTACTCAGTCATCTTCACTTACCTACCTACCTACCAAAAAGGCATACGTGCTATTTTTTCATTTTTTTTTGTACTCTACAAGTCCTTAATAGAATACATATATGCCTTCTATTCGGGACATGCCAAGTATCAAGCATCAACCCTACAAAATTGGGGTCTCACGCCTTATATTTAGGACACGCCTCCTATTCGGGACATGTCTTATTATCGGGGAAACAGTAATTCAATTGTCATTAGTCGAGGAAGTATTTGTCACATTACTATAGCAATATTTCTGCAGAACATGTGATTACCTTAATGCGTCTTTACAACCGGATATTTTCCACTGTGCATAATCCCACTAAATTAGTGCATCATTAGCATCGTTCATATTCATCGAAAATATATTTAACTTGCTATTGAATAATGGCCGTGGCCAAATTTACAACTTTTATATTTTGTCTCCCAACAGTATTCATTTCGGAAATTCAATAAATAAGTGTAGATCTGAACTGTATACTTGAGCGTCGCTGTGTAGTCTCTAATCCGGGTATTAGAAATAATTTTTCTAAAATATTTATAATTTTATAGTGTCTAGTTAAGTATTGGTGCAATACTTTAAGGATTCCCCAAGGCTTATACGTCGATTTGTTTGAAACTGCACTTGCTCTACCTTTTCTTCCTGATGAACTGATTCCCCGTGGTATAACCATTCTTGAAAATATGGCTGAGGTAGCTAGGCAAGCTCCAGGACACACAGACGTGTATGACAGAGTACAGCAATTCCTGCGTTACATGAGAAGAACGTGGGAGCCATTAGCTCCAATTTTTTCGATATTTGCGTTGGCAGTAAGAACTACTGATCTCTGCGAAATTTTCCACCGGAAGATGCATCGCAAATGTCATGACCACCCAAGACTCTTTCGTTTTATAGGTAAGATCAAAATTTTATCAAAAAATCTCATTTATCCGACTATAAAAACGCAATCTGCTCTTATTGTATCGGATAATAATATTGTTTCAGAGTATTTGCTGGAAATCATGACCGATACGAACATTGATTATGATCGAGTTAGAAATGGTGTATTTCTTGGGGATCACCAAGCTGAACTGAACGTTTTGAATGATCGTGCAATTCTGAATGTGCAGGCTCTCGTTAAAAATGGAAGGTATGATTATGCAATAAATTAGCAATGATAGTGGTTTATGCTACCAGGGCGCAAAGTGCAACTTCTGATATTGTTCTCTTTGAGGGTGCCACGTTGGAGCAATTATCCAATGTCAAAAATAGTATTGTATCCTATTAACAATCAAAAATACAGGTTTTATAGACTTTCTTGTTTACTGTTTTTCAACTTTTATAATTATAATTCCTTTTTATGCACTTGTATACAAATTTGACGGTATTATATCTGAAATTTTATGGTATGAATGATTGAAATTCGATAGTCACATCGGTTCGTACAAATAATTAATCATTATCAAGAAACTGTTGTGGAGCAATCGCGACATATTATTTGGTGAAATCATTAAAATAAGTAATTTTAAAAATTCTGAAAATTTATCGAAGCACTCAAAAAGATAAAACATAATTAGAAATATGGCTTATTTGTAACTCTGCTACGCCCTCGTTAGAAAACTATGATTCGTCACTCATGTGTATCCGGCTAGAGCGATCACAATGGGCCGAGTGTTCACCGTGAGAAGATACACGTTTGTGGCGAAAACGACCGTTGTGATCGCTCAGACTACATCCACAAGAGTAGCGAATCGTAATTATCCTACCGAAGGCGTACCAGGGTAAGAAAGATTATTACTGATAATATTTCAGATGCTTAATGTGTTCTTAAAATAGTTTTCAAGTATCAGAATACTTTTTACAAAAATACTGTTTAGTATCGGTTTTTTGTGATAATAACTCTGCTGAACAATGTATGTAACATTATATGCATGATACACAACTATGAGTAGGTCAAATTTATATACTATTTTTTCTAAAAACGCTTTAATAAGATCTAGAGGTTTTTTATCAACAATTCTCTTATTACTTTTTACAGAATCAGTGTAGCCGACTGTTTATCATCATTAGTAGCTATGAGAAGATTTCAGTATCACCCCAGATGTACGTATTCTTTGGCACAACATGTCATCACAAATTGATTTTTTTACATTATTTGCAGTGCCTTTCGAGCAGCAGTTGGCAGCATACCAGCAATTGGGTTTGAATGATGAAATTCGGGACACTCAATTGTTTGTTGAACAGTTACAGGAAGTCTTTGTTGTTGATCCTGGAGAAGGTAAAGCCATATTAAGACTCATTACCAGTTCATAATGTATGTCCACAATTTTTCTGCAATTTCATTCTTTGATCGTACTTTCACAACTTATAAATTCCCTGCCAAACTCTTATTATCGCATTAATGAACTGAAAATAAAATAAATCAACTGTATTGATGCGATATTCAGTGTAATATACGTAATACAGTACAAACAAAGCACAATGTCAGACGGACAGTGTACAAATAGACTGAATGACTATAAATTTATTCATTGTATGAAAATATTAAAGAAAAGGCAGGGTTACAATCCATTTATGATTATTCTTTTCTTTTCAGGAGCTTTTTTTGAAAACGAAGGAGCAAACGGAGCAAACTTTGATGATGATCGTGCAGCGCGCATCAGAGCTGCAATGTTAATCCGCCCAGCTGATGAAAACGCAGTAGCAGTACCCCTTCCGGAGCTCGTAGGAAATCGACGTTTTAGGGGTCGACGCCGAGGACGCGCACGGGGCCGTGGACAGCGTGAACGAGGACAAGGCCGTGCCCGCAGGCAAGGCCGAGGAAGAGGGGAAGGCCGTGTACGCGAGCAAGCCCAAGGAAGAGAACGAGGCCGTGCACGCGGTCGAGCTCGAGGAAGAGGGCGTGGGAATAGATACGAAAGAGATAATGCAAGAGAGCATGAGCATTTTAGTACGTTTTGAATAGTATTAAAAAAAAAAATACTATTATATTATCTTTTTATTTATAAAAAAAATGTTTATGTGTCAGATGAGAATGGAGAATTGCCACCGCTCCCAGCTGCAGAACAAGCACATCCGGATCTTGAAGAGCAACTAGAGCCACTTCCAGTACTGCAAGATCCATTAGACTTTAACGAAGAACGGAATGAACTGCAACAAGACGAAGTTAACGTACAGCATGTACAGCAAATCATACGACAAGCAGTGGATGATCACGTGGATCAAGACCCAATACCGCAGCAGGAAGAACAACAAGTAAACGTAAATAATAATGTTGTGGAGCCTCGAAACGCCCAAGATACATTGGATTCTGAGGAGGAAAGCATCCACGGAAATGAACGGGTTCCTCATGAACTTGAAGAACAGATTCGAGGACACGACGCATCATCTCCACGACCTAACTCAGCCCTTGGTTACGAAACAGTAGAGGAACAAGAGGAAAGTGTACACAGCATAAATATAATTAGTGACAGTGATAATAATGTCAACAGCGATCAAGAGTCGTCAACAGTTTCCGAGCATGAAATGTTACGCCGAGTATACCGTAATGAATACGTAATACCAGATAGCGAGAGTGATCATGGGGAAAACCCGCTTGGTTTGATTGGTTATGATCGAACAGGTGTTTATTATTGTGACTTAAAAAGTAGATAAGTGATTTGTACACGGTAACATAATGACATTTTTTTGTAGATGATCAAAATGCTTTTGGGAATGAGAGAGTCGTAAATCCTAATCTATCTAATCGGAGAGAGAATGGCGAGCGTAATATTATTCTACAAGATGCACCGAATGGTAAGTATATATAATTAAAAATCAAAATATGTATAATGCATGTGAATACAAAAATTTACGATCATTTATTGTTAGCCGACAGAGCTAAGATTAATTTATGTATAATAATACATGTTATAGATAATGAACATGATTTTACGAATCAAGGAGATGAAAATTGGAATCAAACAGATCAGACAGAGAATCATGTCTCTAATATTGGTCTAGTAACTGCAGACAATCGTAAATATACATTGATAATAAAAAAAATAACAATAATAATGTATAGTAATACAATTAATTTATGATTATCTATTGTTACTCGATACAGCTAAGCCTCAACGCAAAAGAAAGCGAAAAAGACCTAAAAATAAAAACCAGAACAGTGATGAGTCAGCACCTAAACGTAGGAAGAAAACCAGGAGAGGAAAGAAAAAAAAAGGTAATTGCATGTTTGACATGTTATTAGTTTCAGCGTTCTTACGTAAGTAATGCACCAGTAATATTGTCAAACATTTTCGCAGAATAAATAAATATGTATGCATATGAGTGTATTATACTTTTGCAATCATTATTTTTAATTTAGTTTGAAACGTAGCATTAATAAAATTAGTTTCTAACTTGGAAAATATTTGAAGTAATTCAATTGATAGAGCATTAACTAGATGAATAATTGAAAACTAAGAAGATCTTTTTATTTTATATTATCTGTGTCGTTAAGAAAATATTGCTTTCGTAGATTGAAAAACAATTTTTTATTTATTGTACCAGATGAGCATGAATATTTATTCTTAATGACGGAGTTATGCTTCTCAAATTTTTATCTAGAAAATTTATTTTAGTATTGTTATCGGGCTAATTATTACTTTTCTCAAAAAGAAGCCTACGTTATATGATAATTGGAATGAATAACATTTATGATATTAATTTTTAAAATTATGATGAAATAACGGCCTTATAATTACTGACTGACTGTCATAGCATCTTCCAGCGATGTGTAATATAATTTTTGAAAAGTGAGTCGGCAAAATTTTTTTGACCAAGCAGTAAAGCATTCCAGTTAAATAATATAAAACTATTTTTAACAGTTAGCTGTGCTGTTCCATTGCATTTGTTCTCCGCAATTATTCGAAATGTATCCGTTGGGTGGCGCTGGTAATATATGTACCTGCACCTGACATACACTAGTTTCTGCGAGCAGCAGTACGTGATATTTAAAAACGATGTCAACAAGAGCAATATTACATGCAAATATTTCGAAAAAAAATGTGTTTAATATTTAATTTGACGTATGCATGATTCGATTTGTCTCGTGTATCTTTTATTTTACATAATGTCTTCTCTATATGTATGAAAACGTAAGAACGCTGAAACTACTACGCAATTACAAGTTAGTATATTTTATGATAAGTTTTGTCAATATAACATCTGATTCAATTTTTGCTTACTATAAAAAGCGATAAAATAGCAAAGCGATTATAACTGGTGCAAGCAAATACAACCTTGATTGCCCCGATTCAGTGTGAATATGCGGAAAACCATCGAGCAAGTAGCCGTTTTATATCAAATTTCTTTTGTGTAATGCTCACTGTAAAAAATCATATGCTAAATGCATGCCAAGCACGCCAGGAATAAAATGGATTTACTTATCATCATTAAATTGTGATTTATAAATATTGTCGCAGGGTGTATGTAATGGCAGGTAATTCAGTAATGTTTTTGTTCAAAACTTATAAGGAGAGACTAAAAATTTGTTTAGAAAATAGACAAATGCGTCCTCTTGCAAAAGTTTTTTTTTCAAGATAATTTTTTTAATTTAGCAATTCATTAGTTAATTAAAACCCGTTTTACTTAGTGAATACATTGATGAGAAAGTAACCATTATGTAATTGAAAATTTGTACCATTCGTATTTTTGTATTGCAATCCTAGCCAGTGTGTGAAACAAATTTGGTATCAAATAGGCATGTGTAATAATGTATCCGATAGTTATGAATAAGTAAATTTTGCCATGTGTATAACATGCACTCATTGTAAACTGTAATGGTAAACACAATGAAGATAAGTATTAAAATCTAATCGGTCGCACTACAGTACCCGCGAGCGTTTCTGGCTGCTCGCGTTGTTGTTATAAACACCAACGTTACGGGGATCGTGGATGTTTTTTTTGGTTGTTAGTATCAGAAAAATCATACCACCGGTACCCACGTGCGTTTCTGACAGCACGGGTCATTACGGAAAAATGCCAACGTTTGCGTTTCTGACAGCACGGGTCATTACGGAAAAATGCCAACGTTGAGGGGAAATAGAGCACGATTAGTCCTTCCTCTTTTCCGCCTTTTTTCCATTAGACAATGTTGTTAATTCGTTGAGAACTCAGAAACTGATACACTTTACAATTGTAGTCATGATAATTTCTTATACTAACCGAGAGGAGAAATATTGCGTCCAAATAAGCAGGTATGATTATCCTGCATACATATATTTTCAACTTTAATGATATAAACAATGAAGATAAGAATATAAATGTGATCGGTTGCACTACAGTACCCACGAGCGTTTCTGGCTGCTCGCGTTGTTGTAAACACCAATGTTGAGGGGATGGTGGATGGCTCGCGTTGTTGTAAACACCAATGTTGAGGGGATGGTGGATGGTTTTTTTGGTAATTAGTATCAGAAAAATCATACTACCGGTACCCACGTGCGTTTCTGACAGCACGGGTCATTACGGAAAAATGCCAACGTTGAGGGGAAATAGAGCACGATTAGTCCTTCTTCTTTTCCGCCTTTTTTCTATTGGACAAGGTTGTTAATTCGTTGAGAACTCAGAAACCGATACACTTTTCAATTGTAGTCATGATGATTTATTGTACTAACCGAGAGGAGAAATATTGCGTCCAAGTAACCAGGTATGATTATCCTGCATACATATATTTTCAACCTTAATGATATACACAATGAAGATAAGAATAAGAATCTGATCGGTTGCACTACAGTACCCGTGAGCGTTTGTATATTTTGAGCAGTAAAGTAGCTGTCTGGTGGTTTTTAGTGGTACAATCCGAATAGCAGTATTTGTAGCTGTTATTGTTAAAACATGATCATTATATTCTTATTAATTTTTGCCCAAACTATTCATTGCAGTAAGTTTTGAAATACGACGTGTTTCGTACGTATCAGAGACGGAAACCCACTATCCCCTGTATCATTGGAAAATTAATGAACTTGCTATTTAACGCAAGGACCAGTAATCGTGCTCCATGTCTTAGTTATTTGTTTGTTTTGATACTGTAGAGCCGAAAACACCCGTGTCAGGTACTGGAAATTGTAATACTGTTAGAAATAAGATCGTTAAGTGGCACTGGTTGAACCAGTGGAAACTTTTCTCTGGGTGTCAGAACTGAGGTACAGAGTAGTTGTAGTTCACGTAGTACATTTTTCTATCATTCTATTCTCAAGCTGTTATACGGAAAAAGTATGTACGGCACCAAAAACGCATCTTCCCGATTGTAGTTGCGAGTACTGAGGTTTCTTCCGATGATATCTGGACCTGAGGGGCAATCCCTTTTGGGGGAGTCGTCGGCGTGACGGTATCTGTTCCATGTGGCAGGCACAGTTCGACACGATGGGACCGTCGGCGGGACCCTTTCGGAGGGGCCAACGCCCGGGCCAGCTCATCCAGTGAAATCGTTATTTGTGTCCTACAAATATCAGCGGGGCGGCGTAGATGGTCTGTGGTTGGATTTTTCTTCTCCTGAAAGTCCAATACCTAACCAAGATGTGTTTGTCTCTCATTCTCTCTTAGCTGAGGCTGTTTCAACACCTTAATATTCTAAGTTGTACAATCGTGTACGTAAGCATTGGTCAAATGTCTTACTTGGTATGTGGGTCAACTATCGAACTTTTCCGTCTCATTTTATCATCTCTCGAATATTTATTCGTTTTTTTTTCGTTCATATTTGTAGGATGGTTTTTCTTCAGGTAGAGTCGGTCTCTTGACTCTTGGGGCGAACGGTTTTAGTCGGTCCATGTATGATCTGTCCACAAACTGCGTGGCTTCTATGTTGATCATAATACATAATTTCTTCCTAATATAGCAGGCTTGAGCCCTTGTTTTTATATAGGTAACGTAATAGATACAAGTCTAGTAATTTTTTCAATACGAATACGTGAGATATAATTTTTAACGTATCAGTACAAACCATTCACCCACAAATGTCAACGTTATAAATTAAAATTTGATAATCAATTCGAGTACTGCTTATAATCCGTTATATCTTAAAAAATAGAACTATCCCTACGATTTATTTTCATTTTCCAACTTTCCTTTACATAAAGATCAGCTGGGTGACTATGAAGCATTTTGCCCCCCCCCCCCCCCCCCCCCCCCCCCCCCCCCCCCCCCCCCCCCCCCCCGCCCCCCCCCCCCCCCGCCCCCTAATTGTAGGGGTGACCGGGGGCGTACGGGTCACGGGGCCGTATGGGTTTCTTGAATATTTTAAATACCGACCGTTTGTAAGGGTTGGAAAATTTTCACAAACTCTATCCTAACAAATGATAAAATATAGAAGTAAAAAGAATCATCGTACTATTTACATCTTCCTTTAAATAAATAATTGATCCATACCGCCTAAAATTAAGGACCCGTGCCGCCTCGGGCATTTTAACATTGATCTCAAATGGGAGACCTATACCGCCCCGGCATTTTTTTTTCGGGGCCATGTGGGTCTTCTGCACATATCGTCAATTATTTCAACACGTGATGAAAAGTAAGAGATTTTTTTTATTTTAATAATAGGTAAGGTGGAGTATTATAAGAATCAGCTGTAAAGAAGTCAAGTAGTGATTTTATGTGTAAGAATACAACTTTGTCCGTTTTACGATCCATTTCGCCCTGGTCTCCCCATACGGTAGCTTCGTCTAATGTGTGTCTTCTTTTAGTAGCACGTGTTCAGAATTTTCTGCAAGAATATAATGATGTACATAGTAAATAGTGTGAATAAGATGACGACATGATCAATCATTAATAAAAAAGGGCGTTTTTGTGTTGAAAAGTAATTGTGCATAAGTTAATCATACCGCATACCAACACAATGTCTCTTTTAAGAAAATTCCTATGGCACTAAGAATAATGTTTTGTCTTTTCGTTTGATGTAAATGAAACAAGCCGTCTTGTATTAGCTTTTTCATTTAATTATTTTTTTTAATATTCTTTTATCGTCGAAAATTGTCTTCATGGGACGCTATTTTTTACAGTTATCCTGACTTAAGTAAATATTACCATTTAAAGAAAAAATTAATTGAAAAAGACATTGCAATGCTCTTGATGGTTTTTACGTATAAGGGCTTTAAATATCATATTATCAACTAACAAAAATAACAATAATGTAATGTAACTTATATCATTATTAAACATTTCCATATTTATAGAAATTAGTGTTATAAAGTATACTAATGCCCCCTATTTTTTAGATGCAGGGAAATGTTCTGTGTGCAAGTCCCGGAAGGTAACACACGCTCTGGAATGCGGCCATATGTGTCTCTGTGAACTCTGTGTAGTAAATTTAAATAAACAGCAAATTAGTCAAAGAAAGTGTCCTAACTGCAGGGTACATGTCACCCAGCCAGCAAAAAGAATATATATTAATTAATAAACACATTCATACATTTATATCTTGTTTATTTTGTAAGCTGGTCTCATGTATAAATAAGTAAAAAGTAAAAGGATATATTTTTACAATAAAGAAGCGTTACGCTGAAGCAAATACGTTATGCTGTTTTTTTAACTTTGTATTCATCGCAAGTTTCTAATCGTACATTGTCTAATTGACCAAATTTTTCACACTTTACACCGTAGGTCGAGCCCTAGGTCGATACTTTTACCACCCGTGAAACGCAAAATGAGTGACGGGCAAAAACTGTGCCTACGGCCCTAGAACAGTATTGTAGATCATCGGCAAGAAAAACGTCGTTTGAAACTGTAGAGCACGCAGTAGTGAGTAGTGACCCGCCAAGGAGCGATGAGACTATGTGCCTGTGTCTTACGGTTTACATGAGTTTTACTTAAATGTAGTAAAAACGTATTATAAATAACTGCAATTTACGAAATTGTTACTGTTGTTATTTTATTATAATTATCGTAACAACAGTTACTTTCAATTGAATTGTAACAACACAGATTATTAATTTTGATTTTAAGCATAAATTAAGCCAAACAATTGATGGTTGAAGGTTTAAGCGAGGCTACATCATCCATTACAGAATGGGGACCAAAGGTATAACGTTCTCAGGTCCTTGATGAGCTCATTATATTCTTTGTTATATTCACCACATTGGCTGTTCAATGGAGTCTAAACTTACACCACAAACGCACGGTTCAGAGTTTGCCATATTGGAACTATATAAACCACTATTCAAAGAAGTACGTTCAGCTCTTATTCTATTTGTAGTTATCATTATGGACAGGTTCTAACCGGAAAAACATTGTTTCATACCGTGCGATGGAACAAAATTAAGGAAAGTCCTCTGAGGGAAGCCAGTCGCTTGTTAACTCAGTCGGTAAAGTCACTGTTGATATTTGATATTCGATGTGACTATGCTGTATTTGAATGACGCATGGATATCGCGGAGATCACATACGTAATTCCCACATCTAAACATATGAATAATTTGGCAAGCCTGTACAGCCACTAAGTATTTTCATAGAGTTTGGAGCTTG
>JAPYYV010016467.1:0-15094 GCA_030522625.1 Copidosoma aretas
TAAAAGCTTTTTCGAATTCGCTATGGGGAATGTCTTTACCGAAATCTCTCATCGAATATTTCAAGAATACGGTGAGTGGTATAATTACGGAAAACAAAGGAACGTTACCTGGGAAAAAACCTCTTGAAAGTGCGCAACTTCGAACGTCCTTGGACGATCTTATGTCTCGATACGTAAATAACGTCACCAAAATTGCGCCTGCTGCTTCCACGCAAGGAAATGAGTCTTTCAACAACATCATTGCTAGCAGATTCCCTAAAGCCAAACATCTGTCCGGATCGGAATCGATAAACTTTCGAGTAGCCGTGGCTGTTTGCCAGAAAAACGTAGGTCATACATACGTTAACAACGTTTTAAAAAAAAAAAGGTCTTAGTCCTTTAAAAGAAGGCTTGGAAATCAGAGAGATCAAAAATCAGAAAATGATAAAAAAAAAACTTTTTCAAGCCATCCATGAAGGCAAGCTACGTCGAAAAATTTGGAAACAAAAGAGATCTTCGCAAACAGGAAAGCAGCAATGACGTTAGGGAATCGCTTATGAAAGTGATATTGGTTTAAGTGGTATAATCGATATCCCAATAAATACGGTATTATCGCCAGAAGAGTGTTCTGTAAATGTTTCCGACTGCAAAATAGTGTATTTTGACACTGAAACAACCGGCCTTGAATTAAATGATGAAGTTGTTCAGGTGAACAAACACTCACTCTTTTTCCATTTTTCACTCCCTTCTGCCAAGCTTTTTTGTGCTCTCCCGTTCCCTCTCATGCTTTTTTCTGCGCTCTCTCTCTATCTTTGGTGTTTTTTAATACTCTGCCGTTTTCTCCGTTCCTTTCGCTATCTATATTGCTTTATATGTTATCCCCAATGTTATCTGTCTTGTGAAGGAAAGTCTCTCGTCAAGTTTAACGATATCCATTGCGATTTTTTGTACAGATAGCAGCTTATGATGGGGAATTGTTTTATAATGCTTATTCGGTACCGACAGTACGCATGAAGCCACAAGTATCTAGCAAAACGGGACTTACAGTAAGGAATGGAGAGTTATTTCTTCGGGGCACAAAGTTAACGACTACATCGAAACAGAAAGCTGTGACCGATTTCTTTCAGTATCTCATGAATTTATTCGAAAAAACAAAGAGAGACGACAAGTTATCTAAAGTAATACTAGCAGGTCATAATGTTATAAGGTGTGTGTAATCATCCAGTTTTAGACTGTCAATAAAAAGTGTATTGGTGTAAATTAATCGCATTACGCATTACAGGCTCGATGCAAGTAAAGTGCATATTCTTCTAAATAAATTGGAATTATTTACAGAATTCACTAGATTAGTGCATGGTTTCTCCGACACTCTACCGATTATAAAAAATAAATTAAAAGCTTCTGTCAAGGAGAAAATGTATTTTCCGAAGAAGCTTTGGTGCGACGATATTTACCAGAAGAAAATGTTTCGGGCTTACACGATGCTCTTCAGGACATTAAAATGCTGAAAAAATTAGTAGAAACTTTAGACATTTCAGTTGAAACTTTAAAAGAGAGATGCCAAAGTATACAGCAGTTTGCAGAAGAAAAAATAAATAAAAAAGTAGTCAAAGCCAATAAAGCTTCGTTACATATTTTTAAAAACATTATCAAACCTACGATAATAACAAAAATGGCAAAACAAGGGATATCAAAAGAAGTTTTGATCGATCCACATGAAAAAAATTCTTCGGACGGCATTAAATTATTATTATTAATGAGTGTAAATAAAAAGATTTGTGTAACATCTTCAATAGAAATAATCAACGCAATAAACAACAAAGTGCAAGAAGTAATTAGTAATGAAAAGAAATAAGGCAGCATTTGCATTTGACAATTGTGATAAAATGTGATTTATTAAGTTATTGAGATGTTAAAAATTCATTAATATATTATATTGCGTAGTTATACTGCGAAAAGAGGCAATAACTGTTGTCATAAAAAAATTAAAGTTAAAAAGTACAAATATTTTTTTAGGTACTTGTAGTCAGTAATATTAAACCTATTTGACTAAAAATACTTGTATACCATACTTATTAATCCTGGTAAAAAATATTTATGTATTTGTTTTTATTTTATTAAACAGTGTGAGAATAACAGACGTCAATAAAAATTATGACTTGTATGCTTAGGTTTACGATTCAAATGAGCGCGCTATAGGCATCGACGCGCGGAAGGTAAACAAACATGGCCGCGCCACCGCAGCTCCTCTCGCCAGTTTCGTTTTCTGACCTTCTAAACTGAAAATCTCAAAAATTTACAGGGAAACACCTACTTTGCTGGGTGTCGATTAAAAGAGTAAGCTTTTCTCTACAAGGCTTATGTAGAGTCTTATTACTGGAACTGCTCATTTCTTTGAGTTATAGGGCTGTTTCCATCGCGTGTGCGTGCTCCGTCATAGGAATACGTGTTAAAGAGAGCAACATAAAATCAATGATACCTCGAAATGCAGGGAAAGTGATACAAACGAGGTTACTGTTGGATTCAGCACATTTTTAACTATTAAATTAATCGAGTCTAGGTTCTGGAACTGTCGCGAAGGAGCCTCCTTAATGATCCTTGAAAACCGTTAAAATCAGCATATATTTTTACCTAACTTTTGATCATGTAAAAAAACGTGTCTGTAGGCGTTCGGGGGAGAGGAGGATCTATTACTTACGACACATACGAATTAACTACATAATATATACTCCTATATACTAGTGGGGCTGTGCCCCTTGCGCGCTCCGCGTGTAAACCCCTTAACTCCAGACATCTAAAAATCAACTGTACTTATTAAATCTTGTTTATAACTATCGTTGACTAATAAAGATTATTTCGTCTGACTTTTTAAGATTATTTTATTTTATGATTATTATAAATTTTTTTTCATCACTCTAGAAATTTGTGTTGTTATCGTTTGAATGAAGATATCTTTTTCTTTAGGATTGACATACTGTGCGAGAGATAGGTAAAAATAAACATAGAGTTCGATAGATCTTTATTGTTAACCTCCGGGTAAGATCAGTTAAATCAAGAACTTCTACTTATATCTACGTTTAAAATCCTAGTTTGAATACAGTTGCAAACAATACATTATTTATTCTCCAAAATTTTTAAAAAATTTGGAATATATCAGATAATACATAACTGGTAGTTTTACGTATCTGATTCGTTTTTCATCATTTCATATTAATGGAATTATTTAACAACAATGTTTATTGATATCATTATTTTTATCTCACCCTTCTTTGCGCTAACCCTTAAAACCAAAATTTTTATTCTTCATAGTATATTAAAACTTCTTTAAGATAGCGTGAAAGTGTGAAAAATGCGGGAGGGTGTAGGGTGGCGTAATAATTTTGAACAACGGAGAAAATGATGGAATTTTCTCTTATATTGTGGGGGGGGGGGGGGGGGGATATGGGGTACTTCGGTGGCGTGTTGGGAGGGGAGGCCTGGCGAATGTTTTGGGCTTGCGACAAAACGCCAAAGGCTCTTTATGTCTCTACTAAAGCTACTTTATTCATTAATTTATTTTGTATCAATACAATCATAAATAATTAGTTTATTTTGGCTGCTGTTATTTTGTAGTAGACTGTTTTACGAATATTCTTAAATTTTTGCATTGTCTCCATCTTTATCTGTTGTTTCCATTCTGAAAATTTAATCTTTTAAATGTTTAGTCGTTGATCTACGATTAGAGAGACACAATATATCCAATCATATATTGTGTAGTGTTTTATTTATTTATCACGAGCTGCTTGAATAGCTAGCAAAATTGGACTTCCACGTATTTTGTTGTCCGAATTCTTAGTTCTTGATTCGATTCTATTAAGTAATGCAATAATAAACACGACGGTAGTTGGCAACGGGTATTTTTTACTAGGGACTATTGTTAAAACATATTAGAACTGCTTTGAGTGATTTACAATTTCAGTAAGTGTTGAAAAATGTCATGCATTAGTTCATATACATTCATATACACACGGTCCCTTCAGCGTTCTCTTCTCAATATCCACACATGCAGTGTTTAAGAAAAATCTGATTTTATTTTTACTTTTTTTTTGTGTACAGTACATACAGACAGAGAATCACATAGATAAGGGTATTACAATCTTTACATCGCAGATACATTTTTGTTATACAATGCAGATTTATATTTTATCATACATGGATCATACACATATGTTTCTGTCTAGATGTTGCATATTTTTATAACAGAATTACATTTCTTGGCATATTAGGAGCAGATCGCAACTGTGTCTTTTTTTTGGGAGAGAGACAATATCGCTTTTTTAATTTTTTTTCATAGGCCTTTGCATGCCTTTCAACTCACAGCATATTACATAATTTTTTTAATTCACAACTTTTATATTCTTACTCTTGGCCATAAACTTAATCAAACGTGGTTTATTTTATTTAAAACTTCTACTTTCTCAGCCTACATTGGGGTCGTGGGTTACATTATCAGCGAATATCCACAGAAAAAAATCTGGGTGTCTTGACCGGGAACCAAACCAACGACCCCTAAAACGGTGTTGTTTTCGAGGCTAGCACGCTAATCACTGAGCCAATGCCCGCTCTATAAAGTGTTAAAGGGCTGACGCTGGCGTGGCACCATCTATTCGTGAATTTAATAATCAACAGTTTACACAGAGAGCAATATGGTTACATATATGTACGTGTACAATGGAGCTCGCATGCTCTCGCCCCCTGATGTTTGTGCGCACTAGACCCTCTCGATATTCTTTGCTACGCACACGTATACGCTGTTCGAGCGCGGTATAAGCGCACACATCGGGGTTAAGTTTCTTATTTTATTTCAATAAAGAGTTCTGTATTTTGAGGTCTGACTGAATATCTTCGTTGGTTCATTTATTTAAATAACCTCTAACCGACACTCCCTGGCCTATTATCATTAGGTTATGGGCCCAATGCAGCAATAATATAAAAAAAAAAGGAATGGCAGAATTAACAGATATCCATAACGTAAAAAATTTATTGGCCAAAACTACTAGATCTGGAAATTTCGCACGAGGGCTGTGTCTAGGGCACACGATTTGCTATCCATCGTCGAAGGCACCACGAAGAGACCAGCAGCCACTGAAACCAACGGAGCCGATACATAAAAGTGAGACAAGGTGGATGCTGGCACCATGAATATCCTTTCAACATCTATGGAACCAAATCGATTCGAAGGCTTACTCATCTGTATACTTCTAACGCTATGTGGAAATAACTGAGTTACATTCATGAACAAAAACATTTTTGCATGAATTCGCTTTGTTCGAAAAAATCCATATCACGAGCATGAGTCCCAGCGAATCTATAATATAGTTCTTAACGCAAACTCAGAACTTTGCAAGGATGTTTACGAAAATATCTCGGATGACATGGTGACGATGAAAATCCTGATGTCGTGAACGACGAAGCTCAAAGGTTTTACAACAGCTTGGCTCATGTAACCAGCTACGGAGAGAAAACTCTAGAATTTTAGAGAGGGACTCAACCGAAAAGAGCATCGTGTGACAAGGATGGATGACATCAACAAAGCCCTGACAGTAGCTACAATCTCCGACAATAGAAGAGAGAAACAGAGTAAGGTTGACGACGCCGGCGACGACGGCGACGCGGACGCTTCAAGGTCTAAAAGTAAGGGTAAACGATTTTCCTTGCAATTAGCTTTTTATATGACTAATCATAAGTCACAAGTTTAAAGCTTCAATAGATTCGGTCTGTCCTTGAAAAAATCACTATTTTCTCAGGGACAATTATATGTTGCATTATCTAGATGTTGAAGTCCTGAGTGTACAGAAAAAGTGAGATAATTCTTTAGAAATAGAAAATAAAGTATGGGATGAAATGTTGAAATCATATAAAATAAAGAATTGATACATTTTTAATTAATCATTGTATTATATGAAACGATCATAGCAATATACAGTTGATTATACTTCACATGTTAAAAAATGGTTTAATCTACACAAACAGACTTGTACACATGGAATGCAAAGCAACTCTACCTTCACGTCGTGTATTCTGGGTACAGCTAAATGACTTGGAACAACACAGACTTTTGGATATCAATGAGAGAAAAAGGAAAGGAATTTTCCGTTATTTCATGGAGGGACTATTAGGAAGGGGCTTTATTCTATGCTCGAACTTCTTTTAGGTATCTTAAAGGTTTCCTTAGATGGAGTATACGTAATACGTCGTAAGAAGACTAGAAAAATGAGGGAGACCTATGGTGGGAACATTAAAAAGTATAGGGGGTAGATGAGCTAGTTATACTTAAAAATAAAAAAGAGAAATTAGCTTATCTTTACCCTAATTTATGCATACTTATAAAGATGCATAAAGTAAATGTGGACGTCATAAAGGGGCATGTAAGGATCTCGGGGACCATTACTCCAGCCTTACATGTATACACTATATACTATAGGAATATATATATATATATATATATATATATATATACATATAAGAGCCGCCCCGCCCCCGCGCCCCGTCCCAAACCCCATACTTCAATATTTTTATTCTCATGTCTGAATAATAAATAAAACAATTGGTTTTTCAATACAAATATATGCGTACAAACAAAGATGACCAAAGCTATCTCATAGACAGAATTATTGTCTCTTGATAAGTTTTTTAAATTGTATTTTTTCTGCCTCTTTCCTTATTACAATCGCTCTTTTTTTCCTGTTTTAATTTTTCAATAGCTCTCTGAGACTCATTTGCATTGGGCTTTCTGCTACTTTTCTTAGCTTTTATACGTTTGTTTAATTTTTTCATCTCTAATTATTCTATTCATGCATTTTGCGTTAGTCTTTAATTTCATCTTTACTCTCTCTCTTTTATATCACCGTGAATCTTTCCATTGCCATAGCGAACGTTCTTTATCGTAAGTACCCATATTTTCGTGCGTAAAACATTTGATTTTCTTAAGCTGGTACCGCGAATTAAGTTGCTCCTCATTATTTCATTAACTTTCGTAATTTAATTTACACAATCTCATAATTGGTAATGTGCCATTGTTAATGAAAAGATATCTCTGTTGAATTATTATTTATTTTGTTGGTTAGTTCGGAAAAAAAGCGAACTATGAGATTTTCCTTTTTTACGTTACTCGTAGAGATTAAGAGCCGCGCGTGGTGCCTATTGTGTTCGGATGGATCGTTAATTGACTATGACGCCGAGCAAGTAAAAAGTGAGAAATATAAATTGATTGGGTTTATTCGTCTGCCTGACTGTGAAGGAATAAGGGTTCTATAATCATAAGAAAATAAATGTGAATAAATAGCTCCGTAATATTATTTTAATGACCTCACTTCAAAAGTCAAGGCTATTTTCTCTAGTCGTTATTTGTACGTATTGAGCTAGCATCCAATTTGAAGGGTAGTTTTTGAACGCGAGATTGGCTAATTAAATTTAAACAATAATGAATCGGATCGTCGGAAAATCGTCGCAATTTATTATTTTCCAGTACTTGCGTGCTTCACAGGGCTTATAATTTAACTGTCGATGAGTTTTTCCCCCAATGTTGTTTATTCATTTATCCATTTGATAAGAGTACGAGCTTATTAATCTCATAGATTTTGTATTGCGAGCGTTGACAATTGGATCAATTATTGAATAAGAGACCTTAGTATATGTTTATTTTTCCTCTGATACATTAGTAAAACAGTTAAAATCGATAATCGCCCTGTCTTATCAATTGCATGTGCCTCACCCTTCCTGTCCTTTATGTCATACACATCTCAGTGTATCACCGACTACATAAATAACCACTCAATATTAAGAAATTTTTTCGACTTTTGATTTTATTTTAATTATAAGACATCGATAGAAAATAACATTTTTGCTTTATGAATCATTTTTTGGAACAAATCAAGGAATATATCACGTTTAGTATGTTTGTAGAAGTCGCAAATATTCAAATTTCTAGTTTGTTTGCATTTAGAATCATATGTTTACTTACACGTATAGATTAAATGTGTATATCAAGCGAATACATTCAATATGCTTAGAATATACACAATGATTTTAGATATAAATAAACATTTTCGTGAGAAAGTTGCTGAGTACAGAGTGCTGCTGACCAGCAAAGTTAGCGCATGCTTATGGGCGGAGAATGTTGCGACTACGAAACTACGATACTGCTTCATGTGAGTCAAAGTGGATTTAAATACGTTATTATTAGTAGACATTATAAATTTGATTTTTAAGATCTACTTTCCTCTTTAAAATTTTTAAATTCCCAAGCGTAGGATTACATTTACCGACGAGATGCAAAAAAACTGTCCCATAATGAAAAGAAGATGACATGACTGGGAAGTTGTTTGTAACATTTGTTCAACAGACACTTCTATTTTCAACAGTTTTTCTACTGATATTAACCATTATTCACACACACAAAAGCACAACAATAATTTGAAAAGCCATGCTTGTACTTTAAACATCAACGATTTTATTTCAAGGACGATGACAGAAAATCACTGAATTTGAGCTGCTAAGGGCGTTATAGCATATGATATTTTAAGTCCTCATATGTCTTTTAATTCTTTGGACTGTACTTGTGCTCTATATTGCAAAATGTCACAGTAAAAAAAAAGACTTGCAATCGTACAAAAGCTACTGCTATTGTAACCGGTGTGTTAAGTCCTTTATCAATCCCTGAACTTAAAAATGATTTAGTAGATGTGCCATTTATTAGTGTATCTACTGATTCCAGTAATATGAATGTACAAAATTATTTCTGGTTATTATTCAATGTTTTAATCGAAAAACGGGCATCACTTGAGAGTTTTTTGACATTAGGCGTACGAAAAATGAAACATTAAACACTTTAACACAGGTGATTATTGAAACACTATAACTTTATGATTTCTCTTCCCCCAAATGTGTTGCATTTTCTGGAAATAATTGTAACACAAACTTTGGCGTTGACTTTTTTTTACATGGAAATGTACAGAATAAATTATTCATTGTAATTGAAATAATCAAGATATAAATTGGTATGGTGAAAAACCAAATTTATAAGAAAAATTCACCTAATAAACCTTTTTGACCTAATTTTCGATAAATAATAGTTATTACAAATTTTTATCACATCAACAGATAATTTAAAATCAATTTCAGTACATATTATTGATTTTTGAGGTAGAAAAAAAAACATGAGATTTCACATTATAAACGTGACATCTGATTTTTCGTTTCCCGCCCTGATTTCTTAATTTAGTTCGCCAAGTTTGTGCTTTAATTAATTTGGTGAAATGTCTAGATCACGCGCTAAATGTTTCTATTTGATAATTAGCTAGTTGTTTATTGAATATTATAATAATGCTATAAATTTAATTTGACCTCATCGATCAAATCGGCATCATTAATTTTCTCTAGACTGCCTTTAACTCTGCACATTGCATGCTGCTGCTGCTAGACTAGCATGCACGTGAGGTTACAACCTTTCATTGTGAGGATGTTAAATTGTACTTTATCGTGCTTTAGTTACAACTAGTAGCTTATCCTAAAGAAAGTTTACCTCTTAGGCACCGTAACAATAAGTGACAGAGCCCAGTGCTTATAATAAGTGCCTTTACTAAAAAATTTATTAGCACATTGATAAAGTCGCATGAGTACTACGTACTTCAAAAAAAAATTTGTTGTGATTCAGTGTAGTAAACACAAAAAATAGGTGTATTATTTGTGTAAACTGTGATAAGGTCCCCGTGACATCCGTGACGGAAAGAAGGCTCCCGAAATTACTTGTATATTCAGCCATACTTTAAAGGAGACTTTTTTCTTCAACTTTATAAAATTTTCATAATTGAAGGGCCGGATCGAAGAACGGGTTCCGCGCTCGGCCAGTTGTCGCATATATATACAAAGTTGCTCTTTCTCGCTATGGACGTCTGAGCATCGGTTGTGATTAAAAAAAAACCTATCCAACAATTTTTGTCAGGAACCTTCCAGCAAGAAAGTTGTTCCGCTTGATCTTGGGAATGCCTATGTGAAGTTTCAGATTAAAATATCAAGTCGAACAGATTTCAGAAGTTATTTTGTTGGATAAAATCTGATTTTCTTGTGCTATACATGTGCAGTAAGTGTGGTCTGATACTGTACCTCTGTCGGTCAGACGGTAACGAATTTTTTTTTTTACAAAGTGACTTCTTAAATCCGTTTGGCTTAATATTTTAATCTGAAACTTTACATAGGCATTCCCAAGATCAAGCGGAATAACTTTCTTGCTGGAAGTTTTCCGACAAAAATTGATGGATAGGTTCTTCTTAATCACAACCAACGCTAAGACGTCCACACGAGAAAGAGCAATTTTGTATATATATGCGACAACTGGCCGAGCGCGGAACCCGTTCTTCGATCCGGACCTTCAATTGCTCTTCTATAAGACTGTGAATCGTTCTTAGAATTATAACGGATGTTCTCACACAACCACTAAACATATAGTTTAATCATTTTGAAACCTGATTATTTTAAATACATAAAAAAAAAATCGTGAAAGTCATGATAGAGCTGGATTTTTAAGTCTCCTATAAGAGTACGTGTTAATTAAACACTCGATTTCTTAGATTATAGGCTCCAAATAGCTCTGAAACTTTAAAGATCGTCTTTAACAATTACACATGATATGTTTATACTGTTGTATCAAAATCTTATTCCTTTACTTGGAGGTGAAGTTCGTTAAGTCTGTTGGTGCCTACCACAGCATCGAATCATTATTATTTAACCAACTTCTCAAAATCGTTAAATGGTGGCTCCACTAAAAGTTGTACACTTTTTAAACATGGGAATAACCTATGTGTATCTCACACTTCAAATTATTTTGATTGATTATGGTTTTTACCATGCTATGTATGGTGATCAATCGTTAATACGAACTGTTTAATGACTTATCTGGTAACTCAGTATGAGTTACAGCTCTTTTTTCTGAACATAAAATGTCGGTCATCGTTGAGGTTACTCTTGCCTAGGTTCAATAGAGTAAATCACTTAGTATTACTTTATTTATGATTCTATCAACCAATTGTATTTCGTGGAGCGTACATTGTTTATTATAACAATATGTAAGTTACGTATTTGTTGGTCGTTTGGGACAAACAAAAACGCATTATTATATAATAAACGCGTTGTAATAAACAGGTTTACTATATAATAAGCACGTTTGACATTGCAGTAACACTTATTGTGGAACGGGTCGCTTAATCGTCCCCCGAGAATTCTGCTGTGCAAATTGTGCTTGCCTTGACCGTTATACGTGTTCATTGCCAATTCTAGGAATTTCGAAAATGTATACAGTATGTACTCTAACGAAATATTAAAATGAACATGTTCTAAATAGGACTTAATAGATTTATGTTCTTTCATATTGTGTTCTGATCTGTGTTCCTACCAAAGCAAGACTTTTTGCACATCCGTAGAGTAACTTTACTTTCTTTTTGACTGTCTGACTGGCAGATGTGCTAGCACGGCCCCGTCCGTACATTAGCCCAAACTTCGCTTACTTCTTACAAGTCAAATACGACAACTAATTCAAAGTTTCAGTGATGGACAATAGCAAAGTGGGCTAATCTTTTGTTCCTACTTGGCATCGTGTCTTAGAGTACAACCTCCTTAGGAAAACTAAGACTACAGTATTATAAAGATTGCAGCTAGAACCCAGTACCAAAAGGCAGAAAATTTAATAATGCAAAAAAATAATAAATAATTCCATGGTGTTGAAAAAATCCTAACATAGTCATACTGGATAACCGCCTTGACCAGCAATTATTGTATTGTTTATCTTTAGTATTTTTATTTTTATCATTACTACTACTTCTATTATAAGTTTTATTATTATTACTAGTAATAATGTTTCTACAGATGGTATCGAATGTACTCATTGTCAGTAGTGGCGTGCATTTCTCGTTCTTCTGCCAAAAAAAGTTGCGGAAAATTGTATATAAGCTTAATATTTGCATTAAAATAAAGCACCCACATACTTCTGTACATAAATTATAGGATACTATTTCCTCACCACCTTGCAGTAGGTATCTAAGCGTGATTTTTTTTTTAAAGAAAAAGCTGAAGAATAAAAGGGAGTTTTCAAAATATATTATGTGCGATAGCGGCAAAATTCAAACAATTTCAAGAAATAAAGACATTCAATAAATAGCTTTATTAAAATATCATTATTGTACCTTGAATTTTTCCAACTTGTGGTATCCTCCGTAGGCCTATTCTGCTGAAGTGAATGTCGGAATTAGTTCGACAGAAAAATATGGAAACAGGAAATTACTAAGATCAATTATAAAAAAAACTTTTTGGATAATTACTCATTTTCATCGTCGTAATTCAATTCATTGATTCAGACGATTTCACACTTATATTTATGAGGTAAATTACCGAGTACTACATAACGACCTAAAAGTTAAAAAAACAAATGATTTGGCAAAATTATTGTCGTTTCCAGCGATTATTTTTTAATATTAGTGTCTCAGATATTTAACAAATCTATGAGCTGTAGAATAATTGTCATCATGCAACTTTATTACATTGACTACTGAATATTTTCTTTTCTCATCTTCAACTTTTCTGTGTGACCTGAATAAGTTCTCAAATATCGGTTCATTCACCTTTGTGTGGTATTAAACAAATCAATAAAAAAATAATTTTTTCTAGTTCATTAGAAATTCATAACCATTACATGAGACAAAAGATTTCATTACATAAAATAACCGTCACTTTGTGAAAATGTTCTTTATAATAGAATAAAACGAGACTGTCGCACGCGAGTACTGTAATGTAAATTAAAAGTAGAAGAGTTTGACCACAACCGAAAAGACAAATAACAAAGAACAAAGTAAAATGACCTCCACCGATGCATCTAGTTAGCCGCGATATTCATACTGCTGCTCTATTACCGCTACTTCGTTTGAACTCACATATACAATTTTTGAAACATCAATATAAAGATATTGTGTTTTTATTATCGCTATTTAATTGTACGTTTCATAAACAGTTCATACTGACGGCTGATTCCGAAAAAAAGCCGACTTTGCATACACAAGATAAATGATTACAGTATCTTGTAAAATAATGAAGTATATATATTTTTTAGGATACAGTATTGTCTTTATTCGAGCATTGAAGTTGTTTTCCGACTTTTATAAATTGTGACTTCTAATTAATTTCTGACACTTTGAAATCTTTTAGTCAGAAGTATAAGCATCGTTTGAATTTGTTAATTGTACTATGAAATTTTGAAATAAATTGCATAATTATAGTATTGATTTATCACAATTATCTTATGAATTGCCATTGTTTGAATGCCCTATTTAAAAGTTCTATTTCAGCAACGTTGCAACTGAAATTTTTTTTTCAAAACATCGTATGTATGGATTTTTTTTATCTGTTGCATCTTGAAATTCATATGCATAATATAGTGCACGATTTTAAAAGACATTCATTGAACAAAATTTCTTAAAAGTTGTTTTAGTAAAAAGATGTTCAAATGCAGAGTTTTACAAATAAACCCTAGCGATATAGTGCTATTCTAGTCAATGATTGAATTATAAAACTCGCTGACGTTTTTAATTGTTTCCTTTGAAAAAAAATATACCAAGATACTTACCGTAAGGTGGTGAGGGAACAGTATCCTATAATTTGTTGACAGATTGATGCAGACGTTTTATTTTAATGCAAATATTAAGCTTGTATACAATTTTTGGCATCTTTCTTGGGCAGAAAAAAAAGTACAGTCTATCACTAAGTAATACTCGATGAAAGCTGTAGAAACATTGTAAGTAGTGATAATTATAGTAATTATAATAATCCTCGAGGTAATAATTATGATATATGTGTATATGTATATGCATACATATTGATAACAAACATAATGATAACGAACATGTTCATTACGTTTCTGATATGAGTAATACCAGTTAAAATAAAAGTTATTCGAAGAATAATAACAATAATTGATAATAGCATAGATCGTTATGTTGTTCGGAAGGAAATAAAAAATGTTGCATGGAATCAAAGGCACAACGCCAAGTAGGAGCGAAACGATCAGCCCACTTAGCTATCGCCAATCATGGTAGCTTTGGATTAGTTGTCGTATTTCCCTTGTAAAAAAGTGAGTAGGGCTTCAGCTAAAAGCGGAAAAGTTTTAATACTCCTGTCCGTCAGAGAGAGAAAGAGAGTGTAGTTAGTCTGCGCATATGCAAAAAGTCTTGGTTGTCAGAAATATTGGTACAATTACTATGACCCGATAGTGGCGAAGAAAGCCTTAATAATATAATAATCACCTAGCTTCTCTACTCTTATGTTGATACTTAACGGGAGCATTCGGCAAAAATTAAGATATTTATATTTAGTTACGTTGTTCTGTCTTACTTTAAATGTAACGATCGCTTGCTTCATCTTTTTTTTTTTTAATGACTGAAACAATTTTGTTATAACTAATTAAGAGGAGTTATTTATTTACACTTAAGTGCTTGGATATTGTATGTAATCATCGATAATAATTTTTCAGATATTTACGAGATTCACTCCATTTTGTGGATAAACGTCGAGTGGCAATTTGGGGATGGAGCTATGGTGGATTTGTTGCTGCTCATGTACTTGCTTATCCTGATCAAAACATTTTTCATTGTGGCATCAGTGTAGCACCAATCGTTTCATGGAAACTTTGCGGTAAATCTTATAAATACCACTATTCATTTCTTATATATACTACATTATGATTTACACAAAATTTTTAGCCTTCCTGTTAATAAATTAAAAGCTTTTTAAACAAAAACCTAATATAAAATATAGCCTGAATCGATGTTTGACACTTTGTCTCTATCATTACCCATATTGTGACGAAAGTAAAGAAAAGAATTAGCCAATAATTTTGACAATACTCTACATCGAGGTCATGTATCATAAGGGCGGAAAGTACGACATTCTTTCCCAGGAGTAATTTGATGTGGTCCTATATTCCTAAGTCACGTATTAGTACATTACGCACTAAGGGAGGGAAAGTAAAGAATGCTCTAGATCACACGTGCATTGCTACCCGAGGCGAAGCCGAGGGTGGCAAACGTGTGATCTG
>JAPYYV010016469.1:0-13193 GCA_030522625.1 Copidosoma aretas
TTCCTATTATAGTTACCTATTCAATCCAGCTGTCTCAACAATCCAGTTACGGTATTGGAAAATGTTGAGATAGGGCTTTGGAACGAATTCAAAATGGCACTCATTCATGCCAATATAATGTGTTGCGATTGCGAATAAACCATCATTAATGAAAATTGGGGCGCCCTCTTCGGTACATGTATAACCACCGTTCGGTTTAACGCAATATTCTTCGTATCTAATTTGATTGTCATTTCTGTTTAATTTTGTGTAACAATTGCCGTATGTTTCAACAATTCCGTTGTATGAAACTAAAGAAGGATAATACGGATTGTCTTCGCTCTGAAAAAAATTAAATGTCATTACGTGTTTCATTATTTTTGGCTAATTCGTAAAATTGATCAATATTGTCAAAAATAAGAGGAGTTACTTTTTTAAAAAAAGCGAGTATTTTAACTTGCGTTTCTTCTTGATCCCTTGGTAGCCTTTTTGCTAACCGAGCCGGTTTTACTTGTTCACCAATACTTTGTTGTAACTAAAGCAAATGAGATAAAGAATAATTAAAATAGTTGCGATTAAAATTTTTTTTTTTTATCCAATACTATGTACTCACCTTGATCAAAGCAATATTATTCCTGTATGTTTTTTTGTCATATTGTGGATGTATGATAAATCGATCTATATGAATGGTATCATTTCCTCTGTCTTCAATCTCTGTGCCAACCCTAACCTCAAATTCAGTCAGACTGCCTCCCCTTCAAATTCGAATTTATTGTACCTCAATATCATCAAGTATTACTTGTTATTATAAAAATGCATTACATTCGATTTTTTTGGAAAAAAGATTTTTTTACCTTTGCATACACACATTGAATTTACTTATAGCAATATAACACCGTGCGTACTCTTGTTTTTAAACAAGTTATTATAAACGTATTTAAGAAGTGAATCAATACTTATTAAAAAAGTTAAGTATGATCTTTTTTACACATATATTTTATTATGTCTACTCGTTCGTTGCAAAATAAAATTGTTTGGATTTTTCTAACCTATAAATCGTTTTGAATTGATTTATAAATAAATAAATATGTTAACACTTCTACTTAGTTGTTGAGCTGGATTCAGATTACGAGATTATACAGGCTTGGGTTAGACATAGTTATTATAGTATAATTTAAGTTGTCTTATTTCTGCTGCATACAAATGGCGACTACTTCCACTGATTTATGAGTCAAATTCTATAAGACATCAATTAACTCTTATAACAAGTTTATTTTCACTTATTATAATTAAAATTTTACTTATACTTAAATGTAATTTCTTCCACGAAAATATAAATGTATATTATCTTATTTATAAGTCAAATTTACCTGTTTGTGAGAAAAACGTTGATTTACAGATTTAAAAAGTGACATTTTCATTTATTTACATCACGGTCGTACAAACGATTTTACGTCCGTGATTCAGATTTAGAGAAAGCATAGAGTTAATACGACATTGAAATGTGCGATACATTCATGTGTTTCTTTTTTGTCAAGAGTCTATTAAACAACTGAAAAGAAAAAAACTTTTTTTTTGGGTGTTGTTAGGCAGCAAACCGAAAACGACGGTGGCAAAAATTGATCATGCAGAGCCATTTATTTCTTCCGAGTTTTATTTACAATTATGTCCTTCTCTTGATGAAAATTGACTTTTTAATTTGATTTTAGTATTGAGAATGCAATATAATCTCCCAGGTAGAAATTGCTTCAACGCTTTGGTTTCAAGGGCGATTTCGTTTTTATTTACTTGTGTGATATATTGGAGATATTGTAATGTACATAGGTTAGAATTTTTTTCAAGTTATTTTAAAATTATTTTTTGAAAAAGTTAGTTGTTCAAAGTATAATAATTTTGTATCACGTTGACACAAGTAAATAGTGAATTATTGACTCAAAATGCAGTAGATAAATTGTTATTTTAAAAGGACTGGATGATAATTTTTCACACCTTATTTGAACATTAGAAACTTACGGCACCAACTCATTTGTAAATTATGGTGATACCATCATTTTAGAATTTAAAAGATACTTTTGTTTGTAAACTAGTCAAAGTATATCGATTCATCCTATGTAACAGCGCATTTAACGAATTTTTTCTAGTTTTATCTTATTTGCAATTAAAATATATTAATTGAAGCAAAGCTTTTTATTTGTCCATTAGCATTGAAATTTAATGGCATCAAAACTGAAACTGATGCTACGATTTTTTTTTAAGGAAATCTCTTTAAGGATTAGTGTTTCCAGTACGTTGATTATTAAGGGATCGATCCTCTATAAAAAAATTGCTCATCTCCATGCACAGAATTTTAAACGTCCGTTCATTTTAAACCGACCTATATACCGATATTCATATAGTTCATTTTAATCAGCAAGACAGACAAATTATTAGTAACAAAACTATATTACGTAACTGTGTTATGATATTAAAAACTCATTTCAGCACTAAAAACAAAATTCAAAATTACGTTTGGACTTGAAAAACGTTGAAACTTAAGATATAATTTGTCAATACTATAATTTGCCATACATAAGTAGTTAAATTTATTAAAAATTTGGAATACCGTTTCCGAGATATTCAACTTTTGAATCGCATGTTTTAGCATGCACCTGCTGAGTAAGTAATTTGAAAAAATCTTATTTCTTTAGTTTGAAAAAAAAAAACAAGCATAGCAAGAGAAACATTACTACGATTTATCAAATAAAAGATAAGAAATACATTTCTTGTCGTTTTAAAGATATCGCAATTCGAAAAAAATTTCTACGCTTTTAGGATACGTATATACCAAAGAGATAACGAGGTTCTCAACTTTTTTATTTTGTTAAAATCATCCAATCTTTTGTGTTAGTTAAAGTTATTTGTATTACTTAAGTGACAACTGACGATGGATATTGACAATAATTTTTTGAAAACCAATGATTATCTCCTATACTGAACAGGTTGATAACTACTGAAGTTCTGAGCTACCTTAATAGCCATTTAATACTCGGATCATTACAGCTCTATTTTTAAACTGAGCGACTTAAAGTTAAATTTTTTTCCTCATTCAGCTTGTGTATTGAAAATATTAGCCTCCCAACTTGCAGGTGTTATATGTACATGAAGTACCTACTCTCTGCACTTAATTTTTTTTTTTAATGCTCGGACTTTGTACGTAAGAGATATGATAGTTCGAAATATATCTATTAAAAGAGGTCGAGGCTACATACATTTATACTTTGACACGGTTTGTGGTTTTAATGAGTTCTAAATTTTTTTTCTGTGTATAAACATGGCAGCGATAGAAAAATAGCATACTTATTTGTGTATGTACTTGTTTCAATTTTAGGTTGCACAAAAATTCAAACCTCGACTTTTTTAAGATTCGTCCTATTACTTTTCGGATCTCAAGTTCCATCAACGCTACTTAATCAATTAAAATATTTTAAGATAAAAAGTTGGCCGACAAAAATAAGAATAAATAGAATTGAAATTAAAAAATTTAAAACATGCAATTACTTTGAATGGATGCCCCTTTAAATGGGAAAATTTTTTTGTACATATAGATATAATGTTGACGAAATTTTGTATCTGGAATAATCTTTTAATTTTAACAAATTAAGTAATAGGTGTAAACAGTTTTGTTACATTTCCCCTAATGAAAATAATAAAATATTTTAAATAATCTAAGAGGGTCTTTAAAATGCTTAACTTTAACACATCATACATGTCAAACTTTTTTAAAAGTATTTTTAATCAAAATACGATACACTTACGTCGTACACTTGGCCGTAGTAAGTAAGAATCGGGACGAAAGAGCTACTGCGGAACATTTAAAGGTCTTTTTGAATAATAGTTGCGCCTACAACAGTAAAAATTTCGTTATAGAATCATACAGTATTTCTAAAAAAACAAGAGATGTCTCAAAATATTCAGAAAATTCGTTACCCACATAGAATGGAGCTTCGCTACGATTTACGGGTGATATTTCAGCAAACGCCAATATTACTTGCAACGAGAAGTAAAATAATGCACACTGTGGCTTCATGTTTGCAACTAGCTGGTATTCTGTATAACGGACAAAGTTTTCTAAAATCGGAAATTGCTAGAGTCAAAAGCAAATGTATGAATAGTGGAGGAAGTATATGTAACGCCCCCTAGGAATATATAGTGGAGGCCGTTTAATTCGTTGAGTGGGTAATATATAATCCCTCAATGAGAGAGGTCATGTTATTACAACTGGCCAATAGGAATTAAATTTTTGAATTTCCCGCTCAACGAATAATACAGCCACCACTGTACGGATGGTTTAAATACTGGCTGGAAAACTTCACGAATTCTTTAAAAAGAGATGGAGAGAGTGAGGCATGCGTGGTGTCATTCCAGATATTACTAACTCATCGATACATATACTTATGTTCTATTTTCATGTATGACACATTTTTTATGTATTTAGTGTATAATAGTCTCATTCTAGAGTTATGGAAATAACAACAGTACACTATGCACCTATACAAAAGTAAATAATGTCTCAGATATCTTGTACATTACTGTCAATCAAGGCGAACCGGTGGGTGATAAATATGAGATCCGAATATTCTTTACGTCTTTACTTGCTTCCTATAAATAAAAGGAGATATCTCGGCAGCTGTTGGGTAAGTAAATTATTGTTTTAGAGAAGGAGGGATTGCCACGCAGGAGGGATAGTTCTTGAGCAGGCAGCGGTATGCTGATCAGTACTTATATTATATGTATATATATATTGTCCCCATGTTGCTAGTAATTGAAAAAAAAAATTGATTTTAATTACTTTCATTGATTTATATTTAAAATCAACTGTCCTTTTTTTACTTTTATTTAAACAAAGTAACCAAGGAAAAGATTAACTAATTACTTTTAATTGAATTAAAAATTGTTAATAATAAATTCATAATTATTTGATGATGAACAATTACATAATTAATTACAGTTATTTAAATAAAAGGAATCACTAAAAAATTTGAAAATCAAATTTCCTACAAACGAATGTAATTGATTGATAAAACCTTCATTATATTACTCTGAATTAATGAGTTATACCAATTAAAATATTTGTAATTGATTATTGTAATTGAATTACTTCTATCATTTAAATTTTAATTGAAAATTTATTTGAATTAATTCATCAAATACGATTTTATTTCAAATTATTTCAATTAAAATTATTTTTCAAAAACTCGTGATATGAATTATTCTCAATTACTTTTCTTGAAATTAATTAGTAAATTTATTTTTTTCTATTCATACGAAACGAGTAAAATGCCATCAAAATCATAGTAACATATCGTGAATAGCATTTTTACATTAAGTTAGGGTGATACATGAACTCCAGATGAGCGCCAAGTCTTATGTTTTTGGCTGTTAAGTCTATGGAAGAGTATACCTATATGCATATATGGCTCGAAAACTTTAAACTTGTGCACTTTGCTTTTTATTATTGGCTACGTTTCGCTTTCTTAGAATATATAGTTATCATGAAGTGATAGAAAAAAATGTTTCACAACGGGCCTTATGTTTTTCGAGATTAGTCGCGACTTCAAAAGTTTATTAACACAAAAATATGCATTAACCAAGTGTAGACATTGTCCAATTTGGTCTCCAGAATAATGTTTGTCGTTGATGATGGTACCAGATATTTAAACTGAGAAATCCATCAAATATTTTTCATAGATATTTTTAAAAGTCAAATGTTCAAAAAAACACCTAACCGATCATAAAAGTCTTACAGTGGCAGCTGTCATCGATCCAAATAGTAACTGCGGCCATTACCGCTTGGACGAGATGCCGTTCCGCTACTCAGCCAATGTTTCGGTCCGTTCAAAGTTATCCTACCTATCACGTATTCTTGAACCAAATTAAACAATAAAAAGAATAAAGCGTGTCTTGGCCTTTTGTGAATGGAATACATATCTTTTAATCATGGGATAATCTATTGTGTGTGAACTTTTTCAGACCACAAAAATCGCGGGTCAATTACCATTTAATTAAGAATTGAAGTTATTTGTTTAATTCATTCGAATTTCAATTAACAGTTCAATTTAATTCCTACTTGAAAAAATCCAAAAGTTAATTCAAATACAGATCAATAAGAATTTAATTTAATTTGTCAAGTTTTAGAATACCCAATTTTTTCGAACTCTAACGATCAAGAAACAATGCGAATAAGTAAAGAAAAGGGTTATGTATGTTGTATTTTACGAAACGATTAAATAACCTTCAATTGACAATTAAATTCCCAATGTGACGCACGGTTTTTCTGATTTTTCCTCTCAATATATCTGGGCATTTTAACTGTTTTAGTCGAAGTTTCAGTGCCTTATATGCAACAGTGGCATAGTCTTCAATCTGTCAAACTTCAGGGTCTTTATAGGTACTTATTTTAGCTTTCACATTGAGTATAGATCAATCATGTCAAGCTGTTTCCTAAGAAGCTATCAAAACGAATTCATGAAAGAAACTACGTAATAATCGATGGTGATTATTAGGATCGCAAAATGCCACGTGACCCACCATCAAAACCATGTTTTTTCTTCATTTTTCCCCGTCTGGGCTATATATATACATATATCGGACATGTTTTGACGGTGAGATCACATGACATTTTGGAATCCCAAAATGTATCTTCACGTCTTTTTAGAAAATGGCTCAGCGGTAACTTAATAAATTTCACTCAATGAAAACAATAATATTTCATATTTTCCCGTACCGTTCATTTGATTTTCAACAATATTTGCTCCTTTGAGTTTTCAATAATGAAGCTCCTATGGATTTCAAGGTTAATGCTTCTAGCAAGCTGCCTTTCATCTTTTAATTAACTCCGCGTAAGAATACCACTCTCGACATCAAAAGAGCTTTCATTATTCATTGTACGGGATTTCTACGGAGATTCAGCTCCAACACAAGTTTTGCGCTCAATTTAATTAATTAAGTTACAGACAACTCACTGCATGATAATATTTCAACGTCTCGTAATACCTAGTTCTGACGTGACCGCGCGGTTTTTTAGTAGTTTTTTCGAGAAATTTTGAATTAAAGGTTCTTCTTCTGTCATATTTTGAAGCTTACGTCACGATATAACAAAGAACAAGGACAAAAAAAAATTTATAACAATTACCGGGCTGGAACTGCAACACTGACAGCATTCTGTCTTATGGAGACTTTTCACCGTTTGCAGTTTAATTTTTATTGTTCAGAACAGTAATTTTCATCGTTATCATAATGATTTTTTTTTACACTCATAATATAAATTATTACCTAGAATGGTAAAAATGGGGTTGCCAAAAATAAAGTCCCCAGACGACGGGATGCCACCAGTTTGTAGTTCTAGCTTGGTAATGTTAATAATCATTTTTTCTCTCAATAAAGGGATAAAGATGTAACTAATGCGTGATTATATTCAATTTTAGTGATAAGCCAACGTTCGACAACTTTCAAATTAATCTTAAATCAGTACTTTTGTTTCTCCAATCATCGTATTAGGTGGCTCATCACCCCTGTACAGCACATATTTTAAATATTTTATCATAAATGTTTTCTTAAACTTTTGAAAAGTGTCCCGTAACCTGACAATAATATAGCTAGTGCTAAGTATGGTGCGATTTTTTTCATATAATCGTGTTCTTATATTCAGTTGTTTATACAGAAATACGAAAAATAAGTGAACAATTGAATTTTCTGGAAAACCTATCAAAGTTTTTGCAATTTTTTCGGTGATGACTCCTAATAGATTTGTTCAAGGAAGAGAATGAACTCAAAAATTTAAAAATCAGATGCAAATTGAAAAAGATTAAAGTAATTTATTGAATTTAAATTTGAAGAATTAAACGACAAAATTTAAAAAAAAAATTGCATGATACTTAGCATTAGCTATATTATTGTCAGGTCGAATGAAACTTCTCATAACTTTCAATAAACATTTATTGTAAAATATTCAGAATATGTGCTACACAAGGGTGATGAGCCACCGTAATTGAAACTTTCCGATCATCTACGTATTAATTCATCTACTTTCCATGTATTTCTGTTGGTAACAATATCAAAATTTTTCCACCAGATATGGTACGGAAAACATAGTTCCTACGTTACTGAAATCGCGGCACCGATTGCGGCAATGATTTTTCAACAAACATTCTGCCAGTGTGCGCTCATCAACGTACAGAGCAAAAACGGCAAGGGCAAACAACAGTTTTGAATCCCTCAAACGCGCGAACGAAGCTCACGCGCTAAGTACAAGATCCTCTTCCGAGAACACTCCCCCCCCCCCTCTCGAACAGCGAAGTGGAACTCCCAACTGCACTTCACCCCCCCGAATACACGGCATTCGAATTCCACAGCCGCAGCCCCCGCAGGAACTTTTCAATTATTCAGCCCTGACGAGGGGGGGGCGGACCAGTTAGACAACGTTCCTCGACAAAATTACGCCGACGCGCCCGGCGGAGCTGCGGCGGCACCAGTGGTAGCGGTCCCAATTAACGCCGGGAATTCCGTTCCGCGGGGGCTTCGGCTTCGCCTAGCGACTCGGCGGCTCAGCTCGCCGACGACGGGGCGATAAAAGCCCGCGCGGTATAATCCCCCCGGGACGCCTCGAAGCCACGCGCGCGTTGCCGGGGGCGACGGGACGAAGACTTTCGGCCCGGCCCCGCGACGCTCGTACAATACGCGCGAGTGAGAGGGTCGCTGAGTTGTGACGGGATTTTCGCGAGCGTTTTTCCCATCCGCTCTCGACGCGCGCGTTATCGAATGACAGGCGTGCATCTTACTACTTGTCGAATGCAGCCGATGAGCTTTGTTGCTCTCGTTGATCGTTTTATACGGGTGCGAGGCTGGTTTTTAGTACGGCCTCCTCGAAAGAGACAACATCGGTGTCCGCGAGGCCGCAGGTGTTTCCCCGGAAATAGTCCAAGCTTCATTCGGCCGGTATATTATTCATCAAATTTATCGAAATCTCCACATGGTCCAAAAGTAAGAAAGGACAGTTGAATTTTACACAACTTATAAGAGCAACCTTTTTGCATCCGTACGGGTGTGGACACTGTTTTTTTTTTGACGATATCAGGTCATTTTAACTAGTTTCCAAACTGTAATATTTGATTAAAAATAGCACAGCTTTTGCCGGCTACTTTTGAAGCGATACAATAAACATACGAAATATTACAAATATGAAGAATATTAAAATTACATTTTTGATGATTTCTTCCGGCGAAAAGGTCTTTTTGCATCCAAATACTACATGCGATAGAAGTTTCCGGACAGAGTTATACAGGCTTATTTAACTGGGCTACAATTCATTTGATTAATAAAAAGTGTAGTGATTTGTTTTTCCTACCACTATTAAATCGCGATTACATAATCAAACACAATTACATAAACAAAACAACACCAATCAACCGCTCGGTCATAGGTCTCAAGTATTTTTGGACCATCTTATTGCAACAGAAAATTTGAAAATCCATTTGTGACCGTCCAAATTGTCACAAGACTTTTTTTCCAGACCTTTGACTAAATGTAAAAAAATCTTATGAAAAATGTTCAGAGATACGCTTTTAACTAATACGTACAAAATAATGTCTTATCGTTCAAATGTGGGAGTCACCGAACCGTATGTATGATTGTCTTTATTTTATGTAGCAACCAAAACATTGTCTACTCCAGCTTTTATCGATTGCGCGTATTTGAAGCTCGACCTTAGTTCGCCGTCTGAAAAACCAAGTAGAAACAGTCGAGCAAGGTAAGACTATAGCCATCGGCGCGCGGAGACATGCGAGTGGCCTAATCTGATCTGTATTCAAATTCAACTTGCAAGAGTTCAATAAAAAGCAATTGCTGGCAATCATCGCCGATTCTAAGTTCCGTCAGACGATCATTGCTCTCAATTTTTTATCGGAAAAAGTCCACCGAATCCCGATAAACTGAACACTATTATTCTAGATCATCACCTCGATTGCTATACCCACACTGCCACCAAACGAATCCACACCTTCTTCTACCGCGAGAAATCTCCCTCGCTCCCAAAGTCCCAAAGTTCAACCTTCCCTTGTTCCGCGCAACGCCGCGTGATGACTGAACTTTACTCGATTTGAAATTTCGCTGGGCACTTCCTTCCCTCCCAACATACACTCTCACGCCAGAGGAGTAAAAACTGGAGGTAGAAAGAGTGATTCTGCTGTATCGCTCCTTTCGCAGTGGCGAACTCTCATTTTCACTCTTTTCGAGAGAGGAAATCGAGCTTTCCCCCGTTCGAACGGGAAATTTCAGAAGATGATTACTCTTCGTAAAAGAGCAAATTTGTAAGATTAGATACTCTTGTAATCGCTCTTTTCAAAAGTGCAAACTAAATAATGCTCTCCTCTTCAAAGGAGCGAAAATAAGTTTTTACCGATGGCCCAACGCGATCGTAACTCTGTACTTATCTGCGGTGCGAGTGATCCGACAGTACGACCCTTAATTCCACCGCCAATGCTTACGGCATGTATGAGACGGCACGCCGACCGCTCGCGAATCTCGCCCAGTCGCGACGACAACAGCAGCAGCAAAAAACTAAAGCTCCGCTTCGCGCCCGCGTCGTCGGCGCGAGCAAGTCTCCTCCCCGTGCTTGCGAGAGCGCACACAATTAATCATCGCGGAGAGTCGCGCGCGCGGGCCGGCGACGTGCCAAGAGTAGAGACCCGCGCGGGGGGAGGGGGGGGGGCGGGGCTCGGGGGCGTCAATTAACGCTAATTAATGCTCGCCGGGGCTGCGTGCCCGACCGTCCTGCGCGGGCCGCATGTGGCGGACCGGAGTCGCAAGGGGGCCGGGCGCGCTGTTTGCCGGGTCGGAGGTTCATTAGCCGTGGCAGGGGGAAGGTTTCTTTTCGGCGGGGAACCGTGAGCTTTCCGGGGAATCGCAAGATCGGCCGGGACAGCGGATTTGTCGGGACGCCTCCGTCGATAGGACGAGAGCTGGAAAAATTGTTGGGGATCGGGTCTTCTCGTTTTGGTCTGAGACGGCTTGTCAGCCTTTATAGTGCTGTGCGCGTGTCGAAATTTCGTCGTTTGCAAGTGCAACGTCAAAGTGGCCGAAATTGAATAAAAGTGTGAACAAATTACAGGGATACGCCTTTAGCAATGAATTGAAAAGCGTGAAATGGTTTTCGATCGCATACGCGGAGAAGCCAAAGTGTTTAATTGCACGCAATAATATGCATCGTCAGCGATTCCTGCTTTTATCAATCATAAGTACGATGAAGATTATTTTGCATACTTTTTAGATTATGATTGCAAACTTGTCTTTTTAATTTTATTTGTAATTCTTACACTTTTTCAATCATAATCAAACTTTTAATCTCAGAGAGTCCATTGTCTGCAAAATGAAGTAGAAACAGTCGAGTGGGGTAAGACGATGAGCCATCGATGGTAGAGAGTTATAAGAGGGACTTAACCTAATCTGTACTCAAATTCTACGATTTTCAATCAGCAAGTACTCAATACAAAAAGTCTGTAAAATTTGTGTACACTGACTTCCATTGTCATCTATAATACAAGCATTCCTGTCTCGGCTAATAAACAAGTATTAGATGGTAAGGTTACACATTTAAACAAAAACGTACTTTAATAAAAAACTAACAATTTTTTTTACCAATGTTATTCAGAAGGAAATATCAATTTCAACCAAGGACCACGCTCTCCAAATTTCTATTTAGCAATGCATAGAGATCTTAGCTTTGGGTTACAAACCAATTTTTAATTGCCGGGGGTGAAAGAAAAAAAAAAAAAAAAAAATTTGTGCCAGTGCCAGTGTATTAGGAAGAAATTCCGCTCCCGCTGCTATTTTGGAATTTCAGCAGGTTAGTGGATGGTTCGTTCGCCGCGGTTAAGAGAGCACTATGCGCGGGCTCGTTAACGCGATTAAATTTTCAAACGATTTTTAGAGGATTCTCAACTCCGTATAGGTATAGGGGCTCGGCTGTGAGTGTATTAGGGACGTGTGGAATTAATGATGAGAGAGTGATGGTCAAATTTTCGTCAAGTGCCCATATGTATATAGTGCTGGCAAAATGGAATTTTCGGAAATACAAAGAGCTAGAGGTGTGTGGGTGTGTTAGGTGTATATTTTCTATGCACGTGTTTGGTGGAAGGCAAAAAAAAAAAAATGTTTGAAAGGTGCGAATGAAGCATGCGTGAAAAACGTCAAGATTGAAGACGTTACAGAATAAATTTTTTCTCGACCGTGGATTAAAAATAGAAGAAAAATAATAAAACTATACGACGGAATGACGCTCGTTTGAAAGGTTTGGCTCGATTTATGCTATTGTACAAATGACGGTGCTTTGAGATCCTGAAAACCTGAACTGTGATAGCTTTGTACTATTGCAACTTTGAAAGTTGACACCGAGTAAAAATCTAGGTCGAAAGCGAGATTTAAAAGTGTCATTGTAGCGTATCGTTAGAGTTCCGATTTGGACCGCTTACATCGAGATCTTATCTCGTTCATCAACAGGACTTACGCAAAATAAAAGATGACTGCAGAACTTTATAGTGTATCGCGCCAAGGTGAAAGATAGACGTATTCGTGAGATGGTTGCATGGAAAAAAAAGGTCGTATCGTTTATTACCAATTGGTACGAAATATTGTTGACTTGCGTGTGTAAATAATGCGCGTAAGTCGTGATATAGCAAGGTTAAGTTTTTTAAATTTATCGCACGTTCGCATAATATACACGAGATGCTTAACAATGTGTCGCGCGTAATGCAAAAAATATGCCCGGCGTTTTTCCACTCGCTCAATCATCGATGTTTACGCGCGGCATGCTTTCCCTCCCTCTCTTTCCCCCACGGTCCCGCCAATTTTTTCCCGCGTCCCTTATTCTGGTGTCCGGGATTCCGCTCTCTCTCTTCATCACTCCCAGTCAAAAGAACCAGCACGTTTTCAGGCAGCCCCGCAAAAAAGGAGCGGACGGGCAACAAGAGCCTTACCAAAAAAAAAGCTCCCGCGGGAGGCGTGCACGGCTTAACAAGTGGCGCTGCTTCGTTAATTTTCGCCCCCGGGCGCGCCCAAGGGCGTCCTGCCCCCCCCCCCCCCCCGCCGCACTTATCCGGCGCTCGGGCGCGTAGTGGCGCGGAAACCGGAAGCCGGCCGAAAACACAATGCCCGCTGAAAATTTCACGCGAGTTATCTCGCCC
>JAPYYV010016470.1:0-13635 GCA_030522625.1 Copidosoma aretas
ATTAAAAAGTCATACATTTATCATAAAAACCATCAAAATAAAAAAATTTCTTATTTTAATACTGTTTTAAAGTGTGAGTGCTAAACTGCATAATTACCATATTTTTTAGTACAAATTAAGATCAGTTAAGTTGGGATTCTCGCTTCGGTTCATGGCCATCTGCGCTAAAACGTAATTCACGTATCCATCGTCGCCAGTGCTCCGAGAAGTTCAGAGTAACACTGACGAACAAATCTCACATAATCTTATACGATAGAAGATCGAGAACTGAAGCATAAATCTTGGCTTTACTCTGAGTACTGAAGATAACTCGCCGATGAAACATTTTTTTATACATTTTTGCGGTCAAACAATGTGGGGGATGAACAAAATACACATGATGTTACGCTTCTCAATTTCTTGTTCTTCATTTTCAGATTACGAGATGACGACGGTGCAGAAGGAACCGTCGCAAAACGGCAAGCCGACCCTCGTTTCAACGGCCACGCAAACTCAGAGCGATGCTTTGAGCAAAGCTGACTCGACGTCGCCAAATGAGGAGACCACCGGCGAGGCTTCGGACAATTCGTCGAAGCAGGTGGTGAACAACAGTTCGAAAATCAGCAACGGACCGCTGAGCCAAAAACGCTGACGAGTTTAGTTTTGCTCGTGGAATTAGTAAAAAAAAAAAAAAAAGAAAAAAACGCTTGTCAACGTTAAATTTCATGTCGCTATCGAGTGGATCTATTGATAAGTTTTGTTGTTGGAGCGAAGGACTTTTTCAACGGCGTGGTTGATATTCCAAGTGAGAAAAAATGATGATTTATTATTTTCAATAAATGCATAACAAGCAACAAGAAATGTGAGTGTTCATGAGATTTTTGCGATTTAAACATTTTACGTATCGCTTGCGTCGATTTGAGTACTTTATATTTACCACACCGAGATAAGTACTTAAGTTGTATTGTTGTTGTTGTCAGGTTCGGATCTTGCGAATCGAGTGCACATATTGATTTCATTACTCACTTGTAGTATTATAACTAGTTCATATTTTATAACTTTATAATGACTCAAGTTGTGCAATCCAACAAAATTAGGTGCTAGTATACTGCATTACTAAAATAGTTGTAAATTTTGTTAAACAGTGGTTTGTAAAAAATTTGTAGATAATCCAAAAAAATCTTGTTTTGTAAAAAAAATTGTCCAAGATTCGTATAAATAATCATACATTTACCTTTGAGTTTAAATGCAACAAAGACTGCCGTTCAATATCGACGAACGTGCCAATATTTTACATTAATCAAATGTATACTTAAAAAAAAATGTAAAAATTTATGTATAAAATACGGCAAATATAAATCAAGTGAAATAAGTGTCTCCATGTTTGTAAATATTAAATAAGAAAAACCGCATTTGAAGCACCATATTTAGCAATATAAATAAAATTAATTAATTATTATAGGAAAAAACTACTCAATCAATCATTTAATCAATCAATCTAGACTAAGATTATGAGTGTTAACCGTTAAAGATTTCAATCGTTTTGTTTTTGAGAGTATATATAATACATATATATAATTGTTAACGAAACTATTTTTTTAAGTTTTTCTCTTTACTCGTGAAAAAAACTTTTACATTCATTTGAAACCAAGACTATATAAAATTTTCAATCAAAACTATTAAATGTTTCATAAATCACTCCCGAAGTTAGTTTATAAAATTTTATTTTTAATAGTGAAAATTTTATTTCTAATAGAAATTTGTTAACAAAGTGCAATAATCAGGAAAATTTCTCAAGATAACTGTAATAAATATCAAACATTGAAAGATTAATTATGTTTTGTGATTATATTACTTCAACCCTTCCAAATATGAAATATAAATATTATTTTGCATCAGAGTTTATTTAAACTTAAGTACTTAAGGAATGGCAATGTTTCAATGCAGGCCTAAGCTAATTTTGACTAAATAAGTAAATAAAACGGTGTGAAAGTGATGTCTTGACTTAGCTGAATTAATTATTTTTATATAAATAAAAAATATCGTTAAATACAGTAATTTAACAGTCAAAAACTTTTTACATTGTACGTTATAAATAATTTAAAGAGAGTTTTTACGAACGTTTCTTAATAATCCCAATATTGATGGTGATGTAAAAAAAGTTCGATTACTTTCTGTGTATTTTTTTATAAAAACAATTTTATGCAATTGAAGTAAAATAATTTGTATCATATCATGTCTTTCTACAAGGTTAAGTGTATTAGCACGAAACACTGTAAATATTACAAAATACTAATCTGAAGTTACTATGATGTAGAGAAATAAATACGTAATTTTAATTTAAAAGCATGAAGCGTTTGTTATTTTTTTTAGCAATCCAAATTAAATCTTAATTATCAATTTATATGTGACATTTCATTCACAACATTAAAATGATACAATTCTATGCAACTAATCAACAACTTATTCGAAACATTTTGAAAATGCCTGGCGCCATTTTGGTCCTCAAAATTTTTAACTACAACCCTTTAATTTTATTTTTAAAGCTTGAAACTAGAATCATTGCTTGAAACTTGGAAAAATTGTTTTTTTGCCGAAAATCAAAGTTTTTCTAATTACATGTGATTTTCTTTTAGTTCAGCGATTTCAGGGTTGGGAGCTACAAAAGTTTCATCTTAGGAAATAAGAGGTATCCAGTTATTAAATAAAGAAGTAATGAATGTGAAATATTAGATATTGTTACGAGAAATTGGTCCATGCTATCGTGCGTGACTATAGGCCCGTAAAAGGCTGGTGCATAGATACATGGACACAAGTCAAAAAAGTACGTGTTAGATAGAAATATGGACAAATTTTCGGACAAAATAAACCGTCTTCTTATACATTTATCAATGAAATAGGTGACGAGATATTTAAACAAAAGTTTAAATAATATTCCAGAGTATTTAAACATTATTATTTTAATAATCTATAGTTATTCAAATTTTTAAATTGGTACAAGAGCACACTGATTTGGACGGGCTGTGTACAGTTTTGTCTTTGACGAAGCAATTTGAAATGGACGGATTTTTTTACATCCTTATATGTGACAATATCATCACTTGAATGCATAAATACAAATAATGTTAATCAGCAGAAAAATTATAGTGACGCTGCATTATATTTCTGACTTTAAATTTAGCGAGACTCTTAGATCTATGTTGTACTAAATAAAAAAGTATGTCAAAAAGTCTCATTAAAATATTGGACTGGAACCTGCAAATTTTTGTCTCTTCGTAATAAAAATAATCATCTTTTCAAACTGCAAAGACACTTTGCTGCATATTCTCAATTGCATGTAGAATTGTATATAAATTTTTAATCGACATTGTATAAATCATAGTCATTGTGTATATAACTGTAAGCACCTATCTAATGAATAAGAAATTATTGCTAAATCGAAGAAAATAAACTTTTTGCACATCATTTCTGCAAGCACATTTTATTAATAATGTTTAGTTAATTTATTATTTACAGACGTTATTAATTTTTTATTTAGATAAAAATTAAATCAAGATGAAACGTAGTAAAAAATAAACTATGAAGATTTCTTATATTTAAACGTACACTTAGTCTTTGAAAACAAATTGATATTTAAAAAAGTGAAACACGGTGTTTTTGACTGCATGGATGGTATCAAATCCGAAAGTTTAAAAAATGATACGACTAGCTTCGTGTCAACAGTAAATTATATAAATGCATAAGAAATCTTAAGTTTTCAAATTTTTGTAAATTGCTTTTATGGTAGCAATTAATTAATACTGTCAAAAATTAAATTGTGTCGAATAAAAATTTGAAAATTTGTTGTAATTCCTACTTGGTTGACATTTTCTTGATCCAATAGTATAGCGATTTCTCTATGACTAAGCGGCAAGGAATGTTACTTCAACCAATTCTTCATTTCCTTTCATTATTCACCAGTTTCGATCTCGCAGCTTTCTCTCATAAACTTGATGTTCAAAAATCACAAAAAATAAAATAAGTCAATAAAAAAAAAAAAGAACAATAAAAATAAACTGGTTGAGAGAATCACTCCCAAGGAAAATGATAAGTGGAGTTCAGAATGAAAAAGTTAGAATTTTATATCTTGTTTTAAATTGCATTTTGTCAATATGGATGCAAATGGAAAAAATGATGAATTACTGCAAACTAAAAATACATTAAAAAACTAAAGAATATATTGAAAGCAATATCTTTTGTATAAAAAATTAAATTAGACTTTTGCATAGAGTAATATTAAAAATACATTTTATTCCATCTCATTTTTATTTTTTAACAAATGTTTATTATTTACGAGGATAATTATAAAATCCTAACTTATAATAAATTACAATATATGCAGTGAGTGAACATTAATTTGTATTACTGGGAAAAACTAAGAATATACATGGGATACATCAACGTACTATATTGAGAATAAAACGTAGATGTCTGTATGAATACAGGCGAAATAGTTTTGATGCGTGTTATAATGATAAGATTCAAATTATAGAATGTATTCTTACTCTGACTGATACTTGCTTGACACTTTTTAATCAAACAACAAACAGCCCGCATGATTTACCATAAATTAGTTTTATAACTAAACTATGAATTAGCCTAGGTCTTCCAAAACTTACCACTCCCTCTAATCATTTTTCCTTTTGGCAGCTTCTTTTTTGCATCAGGCGGAACTGGTAAGGCTTCTCGACAAGAGTCATTACCCCCTGTGCCAGAGCCACTTGCTCCCATATCAACTTCTTGAATTCCACCAGCGTTCATTTGAGCAACAAAGTTTTTCTTAATATTCGCAATCTGAAAACAAATGATTTTAAATATTAAAAAAAAATGTATAAAGACAATTCAACTATGAAATACACTACTGAGCCAACGAGCACTAACATCTTGCTGTAATTTATCTTTGTGATGCGTTGCTTTCTGTTTTTCAGTATTTGCTCGATAAACTTGCTGATCGATACACTCCAAAATGGCACTGCAGGACTGTCCCCATTCTGCAAGCGTCTCAGCAACAGCGCCCGTGTCCCCTGGCCTTACGTCCCGTCCCAGGCCAGCATAGTCGACTTCCAGCTGCGAGTTTTTCTGATCGAGCTTGCCATGTATAATGTCTGCATAGACAGCCTCTATTATCAAATCCTCAAGGTCCCTCACATTCTTAACATCGAGTTCCTCCTGGAGGACGGAGTAGGGTATGCACTTGGACTTGGTGGCCAAGGTAACGATGGTCAAGTGCTGGAGCTTCTTCTTCTGGACTGGCGTGAGCTCAAGTAGCTCGCTCTTTTTCTGCAAGTACTCCTTGTAAGTGCCATAGGCAAACAGATTGAGTGTATGCCAGTAGGCTGCATGGGGCCCCTCCTCCAGCTCCTTGATGTTGGGCATGTCGAGGAGCTCGCCGAAGACGTGCACTCCGGGGGTCTCAACTGCCTGCTTGATCAGCTCGAGAGCGGCGGCGCCCTTTGCCGTCTTGGCTAGCAAAACAAACTGCTCCAAAGGGTTGCTCGCGGATTTCTCGGCGCTAGGCGTTGGTGTGTCAACTATCGCCTCCGACCCTGTCATTTTTCTTATCTGAAAGTTATACACTTATTTCAACGTTTATAGTCAACAGATCTAAAGCGTATAAAATTAATAAAATTGCCCCCTGCATGCATATAGGACTATAGGAGGTTATGTTACCGGTCTAGGCGCACACGAACATGAGCCAGTGATTATCTGATATCAGTGCAAAAACTACGCAAGTACGCAAGCTTACCTTGTTATCCAACCTAGTACGTGAACAAAATTGTTTCTTCCTGTGTTCTTCGTTTTCAACTCAAGAACTTCTCTTTATACTCATGGTTTTTCGTCTAAAAACTAAAAATACCGAACAACTGCGAGTTTACACGAACGTCACGAACTGACATCACGTCATACTTATTCACCATTTCATCAAATTACCAAAACAGTACTACCTTACCTGATCTATATATATATATATATATATATATATAGGATATATTAACAAATATCTAAGTAAACTACAATCGGTAGAGTAGAAATGTATATACCTACATGGCATGCGACTACCAATAAGTTAGAATACTGTTTCAGTTCAGTCTACGCGCGTATCTTGAAAATTGATCATTTTATTCAGAGTAAGCCGAGTGATTATAATTATTTGACAACAAGAAGTAGTTTGGTTGAAAATTGTTAGAAATAGTTAGATATTGTCTTTTTTTATTCAACAAACATGAACCGTGAAAAAAAATACATTCAGAGCATAAAAACTCTACCTCTTCACGGAAAAAGAATATATAAATACGACAAAAAGATCTCAATTTCGTGTATACATTATATACGTATGTAATCATGTATAAATTAACCCTGCGATGATTCCTTTTATGAGAAATAATAACACGTAGATAGAAATAAAAGATTTGGATGGTTTTTTATTTTATTTTAAAATAATCTAAGTACAGAGATGAAAAACGTTTACTTATAACAATGCGTTGAAGAAATAAACTGAAAATGCATGAAAATAAACCAGAGATTTGTACAAGTATGTTTTCCATTTTTATCTTGATTTATTCTTCGCATTTTTTAAAATACTTTGTTCTGGTGGACTATACTATAGTCACTCCCTCTATAAATATAATATATTGGCCGCTGAATCCGAATCTTTCGTTAGAGTTAAAAAGTTAGCAAGGTATCTTAGACTATCTTGGACCGAAAAAGTCAGCAAAGCTAATATGAGTCGTGCACTGAAAAAATAAATGTTTGCTAAAGTTCATTAAAAATTCTGATTCATGCCACCCAAAATTCATAGGATTGAATTGTCTTGTCCGCCAGAACAAAATTTGTTTGAGGTTGTATCATTAGTTCCAGAGTTTCACATTATGCTTCATTACATACATTATCAGAATAGCTTACCCAGTAACATTTTTACATTTATGATTTTTTATTTTCGATAAAAGGCGGTCATAGTTGAAAATTGTATTCTACTAAGTATGCGTGAATATTTCAATAGTTCTGTTGTAAAGTTAGATCGTAAAATATCATATTACGTGTTTTATTTAACATTTAATGAACGTATGTTGAAATGCATACTTATCAATAAACTTACAAACAAGTTCTTAGTCTTTGGCTTATAGGAACTATACATATAAACGCACTTCAAAGTGAAAAGTTTAAGTGCAGCTTATATTTTAAAACAGTAAACTATATAAGATAACAGATGCGATCCGAGACAACTCTTCAGTTTTTCCTCGATGCAACGAAATATTGGTTCACAATAGAACGAGTAGCACGCTAGCTCGTGAGAAGAGAATGCAGATTATTTTTTCATTCATTGGATAAAATATTTATGCGCAATAATTTTCAATTTGTCGTATAATTAATCGGATTTTCATATTCATGCACATAATAATAAGTCAAAGATTCAAGTAAAGTTGTAATAATAGAAAGACCGCCGTACTCTCTGCTTATCAAACGAATGATCACTTTCTCTTGAAGCAGGTCACTGCATTCAAATAACAACGCCAGTAAACGCGACCCTTTGCCTGTCCGCGACGTTGAAGATCCATCTGCAAGATTGTAGTTGTTTAATTGATGTTAAACTTTAATCAAGAAAAGACAAAGAGTCAGATGGAAGAAAAATCCGTCAAAAGCTTACCGTCCTTTCGTCCGCAATTTGCATCCCGTGTTCCGATTCAGGAATATCCGAATAATTCGGAAGCGTTCTCACGTACGGCTTGAAGCCATTTTTGCCGATTTCCTCGTTGTCCACTGCTTTTTGCAAGGCCACTAATAATCGGTCCAGCAAAAGAGCTGCCCTCTTTGGCATTGGTTTCTGAAATCAAACGGTAGTTTTTTTCCAATATTTATCATGCTAAAAAATTGCGTGATGGTGTATAAGTTAACTTTGTGATGGACATCAGTTTTCATCAGAGAAATAAAAGTATTCACCTGCACTATTTAGTCTGTACGAATATTATTCCATGCATGTAATTTTTTATTCCCACAATACACGACGATCCATAAAACATACATTTCATCAAATATTTTAGCATCACAATTTTGAACAGCTCAATTGCATAAAATTAATGTATCCTATATATTCATATGAACGTCTCTTTGAAATCTGTTCGAGAACAAATCCCAACTTATATGGAGCAGCTTTAAATTATAATATCAACATTTTTTTCTAATCAGCGCATATTGCATGATTACTCGCGTGATATTTTCGATTTTATCCATGGTAAGAGCGTTTTACTTCGCGCATCATGTTATAATCCCTACAATCTCCACAATATTACCGTGTGTAGTAAATCTTTAATGTACATACCCAACTTGAGCTCCCTTGAAAGAATTTCAGGAAGAGTTAACTATACGAAATCTGGTTTTAATTACAATTATCTGTTTTTGCTATTACAGCACCAGTTTTTAAAACTATTTCACATATTAACAAAACGATTTTTCTCACAAATACCGAGACATGTATTAATTTTTGTTTTTTTACAATCCATGGTTTTGTATCTGATATTAATTAATACATGATCCACTAACGTTGAAATAGTATATTTCGTACCTGGTGGCGCATGTCGCCAGGGCGATCCCTTGGCCCGAGGGCGTTTGCGAAGCAACGCCCGAGGGACTGTTGTGATCGCCCTGGTTGGATGCGCACCAGGTGCGAACGCTATTTTTCCTACCGAGGGCGCCCCCGAGGTAGGAAAAATACATTTGGTATCGCCAAATTATTTGAACATTTCATTGAAAATACCAACGTTCATATGACGTTAAATTTACTCCAGATTCAATAAAAGCGTCCCTCATAGGTGTATTTGATGTACTTGATAAATCTTTATTTTTTCCCGGACTGATTTCCCGAAGGAATACATGAACTGTGTATCGACTAGATCAACATCACTGATATTATTTGACATTTGATACGTAAGAATTGAAAAGTACTTATCAGTGCAAAAGGGGAATTGCTATTGGTCGGATGTGAGAAAAAAGTTGATGACAAAACGACACTTTTTGTTTCTTTTATTCAAAATCAGTAAAGGAAGAGTTGTGCCTCAAACATCTTAACTAGTCGCAAGTTGGGAGGTGTTTCCTGTAATTATCGAGTCGTGGGCCGATTCTACCTACTCATCGATGCACTGTATTACGGCGGGAGGGAGTAATTATTGGGAGCATCGACGCACTAATGGCTCAGCTGTCTCTCGTGAATTTACGGAAATAATATTCATCACTATTCGCTTCGAGAATAGGGTATAAAAACATATTTTCACTTTGATTTTTGCAAATAATTAGCACTTGAGCATTTCAAGATTGGCTTATCCAACAAACTTTGTTGACGCACCAATCTTTAGTGGTATTTCAAGTATATGCTTATAAAGTTTACAGTCATTAGATGCACGAGTAAACATTCGCATTAGTTACTAGAAATGTTAATTAATTACGAACTTTCGAAAGTAAGTTTGGGCGATCGATCGATGCAATGTTTCTTAATGTTGGGAAATATTATACATATGGGTATAAAAAAAAGAGCAACATAAAATTTAAGTCGAACCGACAATACAAGAATGTTTGAGAAAAATCGCAATTATTAAATGCAGACTCAATGATAAACTACAGAATTAAAATTCAAAACAACCCAAGTTAAAATTTTCATTGCTGAGAAATACATTTTTTTTACTTGTCGGTAAGGATCGTTATTTAAGCATTTCAGTGCGAAAGAACTTTCCTTACTAACTGAGCGCTGTGCGTAGTATCGACTAACTTCTCGATTAAGTGCGTCGACGTAAATCTTCGTAAGTCGATTAAGATATTGTTGGATAATTTTTTACGAACTAATTAGCTCAAAAACACTGTAAATCCTAGTGAGTTGCCCAAATAATTTATGCACGCTTACAAATTTTATCTCAGCAATATTGCTCATCCTTAAGAATTTAATTTACAACAAAATCGGTCAGCAATAAACAATACTTAATCTGCTCAATCAGATTAAACGATGTAAAACATCGTGCTCATTTATACTCTTTGAACATGTACATTCTTCAACATACTTGGATGTGTAGTGCCCCCCTGGACTGTCCACAAGCTTCGGAGCAAAGTTTTAATAATTAATTTTCCTTAAATTTCGTACAAAGAGTCATACACCGTACAAAGTACACTTACTCGTAAAATAACATTTTTCAATGTACATGGTAAACTTTGGGCAATCGCGATGAAAAGTACAAGACGTAGAATTCGTGCGAAAAGGTGATTTACGTACTTGCAGCATTATCCTTAGGAATCACAAATAGTTACAGTAAAGTACGTTCAACCTCCTCATTCGGAGTGAATCAAAGAGTTTTTTTTAAAAACAAATACATTCGATTCGTATATGGCGATGCGATGTCCTGATTCAAAAAATCCCGTCGCTTGCGTGGGACGGAAGAAAAAACATGAAAAATAAGATTAATCTTGATTGGGCACTAGAATATTATGTATACGTACACGAGGCGGGCAGTGCAGCGCGTACGTGACGCGTGTCAAAGTTTCATCTTGTATATAAACAGCGGAAGTTCCCTTTTTGCAAGTGACGCCCACGCGCCGTAAACAACATATTGACTCCTTTTGTTTTGAGCGCGCAACGCACGTAAGGGGACGGATGGTGAATTTTCTCAAAGAAGGGACGTTTAACGCGATTACGCCCCTCCGTAGTTTACTTTTTTCTTCCCCCATCAATGCCGCTGATCGAAATCGAGTTCCGAAAAAGAAAATCTCGCTCGTTACGGATTCGGTCCATTAGCCGGCCGCGAGTAGGTATAAAATGCGATGATATCAAGTTGTTAAGTACATTATCGGGTTCTGATGTAATGTCGTTACGACGAGTCTCATTGGCAGCGGATTTTGAACTTTGCTCTTGTTCGATTTCCCCGAATCAGTGTGGAAACGTGAAAAAATAATTGACCAACGACATACGTCATCGAAACCGTGCAATGCACGAGAAGCAGAAATTAATTGGCAACTGTGCAACGCGCCCTATCGGGCTATTTTTGTCAGCAATTAGGGGGAACACGCGTGGGTGTGAAGGTTCGTGCATTTCCGCGAATCGACTTCTCATTACCATTCGCATCCTGTTAATCAGGACTGCGCCAAAATGAGCCGATCATGAAAACGCATTCGCCTTCGAGTACTCCATTTTCGTCTCCACTACCAATCACTCGCTCAGCCGGCCCAGCATCAAATGTCAATTTACAAAAATACACAAGAGCCCGTGCCGCAGTTACGATGGAAAAAGAGTCTTGCCCTAGACGGAGAACTTTAGTTGTAACGAGAGTCTGTTTACTTTTATTTCGGCGCGGTATTTATTCGCGACTCTCGTGTCAACCGACGTTTTTGAACGCGAATATTCTCTCGCTGCCCCCCCCCCCCGCCCCCGCCACCTGCGCCGCCCCCCCGCCACCACCCTTCCAGCCTCTCGCGTTTATCGTTTCAATTTAATTAATCACGCTAAAACGCCGCGTGAAGCTAGAACAGGAGGCTCCCGTCTCCCGAATCAATTTACAGCGGGCGCTCTCGTGCATACACATACCCCCGACGCATCGGCAAACTTCGTTGCGCGGCTACTCTCGGGAACTTTTCTCCTCGCGTCGAGCCATAAGTACCCCGAGCGAATTTATCCGCCCGTAGCGCTGACTGCGCGCAAAATCCGGAAAAAGACCGCGACTTTCCCTCGTCGATCCAGCGATCGCACGAATGATGTTCCTCCGGTGAATCGAAGTTGACGAAAAACCCAGCCCAACGGGGAGCGGACCACGCCGGACGCGACTGCACACTCGGCCCGGGGAGCCGCGGTGCTCCCGAAAATCGGCGATACGAGACCAAACCCCCCCTCACCTGGTACTCGTAGTCCGGGTAAAGCTCGGGCACCCCCGTGGCCTCGGCGCTCCTCTTGTCGAGCGCGCGGCCCAGCGCCCCGCCGAGCGCGCCGCACAGGAGGGCCAGGGCGAGGAAGGAGCCGCTGCCGCTGCTACCGCCGACGGTCATCGCGCGCCGGGGGACGGCCGGGAACGACGCTCGAGGAAACAACCGCCGCGGCGGTCGGGCAGGGTATACTTGCGGGCACTCGGCTCGGCTTCCCTCGCGCCCTCGGCGTCTCGCAACAGGTGCGGGGCGTCGATCGGCGCTGCAGAGGGCCACCACACCCACCCGCGGTGACGTTGGAGCGTAACGGGCCGGCGACGCAAGCGCGCGAAACACGCGCGTTGCGCACCTCGTGCTACGTGTGCACCGTGTATACAGCGGCGCCCTGAACATCCGCTCCTGCGTCTCGTCCTGCCGCAAGTGCGCAGTTACTGGGTGTAGCGTGTGTTGTATAGGCACGCTCGTGATAAGTAGCTGGGCTCGCGGCTCAACCCGTTCGACGCGCGCTTTAACGATCGGCTCGCGCGCATCCCCCATCGGATGTAATAATATTCGTACATGTGCGGCGATGCCGCGCGGGAAGCGCGGAACTTTCGGGCATCGGTCGGGGGCTCCCCTCGTCCCTGTTGCTTCTCTTTTCCTCCGTGTGTTTTCCAGGTTTTACCGGGTACGCGCTGTACATGGGTCGGCTGATGCTCGTCAACGCTGGGCCCCTCTTTCAGCTGTGGAGAGTCGAACGGCCCGTCGCGCGATCGATGTTCGTTTGATGAAATTTGATGAAAAACTCGATCTGTTTAGACGTGGCTGCACACACACGCGCGAGGGGGAGTGAGCTTGGACTGCGTCATTGTTGTATACAGATGATGAGGATATACTTAACGGACGCCAGGAGGGTTTCGTAGCCGAATCAGGGTCCATGCTTCTGCCAAAGTTCTTTTCACGTATTTTCACCCCTTGGATCTAACTTTCGAGGGTGGAATGGTGAAAATTATCAACAATTTCATAAACAAATGTGCAAAAATTGTGTATTTTTCGAGAAAAAAAAAATGTCTTTTCGCATCTGCATTATTTTAAGGAGAAAAGCTCTCCTGACAAATTTCTCTAAACCTCTTGGATCTTGAGAAACAGAATAATGAATCAAGAAAAAATTGTTTTTATATTATTTTGGCTGTTTTGACAGTACAGAAAAGCTAAAAATCGACAAAGTTTGCAAAGAGCCTCAGATTTTGAGGAAAAAATCCATGAATTCATCGAAATTTCATATAGAAGTCGATAGAACCATGGACCTTGATTCGGCTTCGAAACCCTCCTGGCGCTCGTAGTAATAATCATCGAACCTCCGTTGGCTCGCAGTGACCATCGGGACAATCGCTGATTGGCCAATTTATTTTGCAACAGCTGATGGGTTACCATATCGAGTTATTGAAACCTCTGTCCAGGCACGGGTGGATTGACGTCCTTTTCTACGAGCTACATGCGGTTGTACATAAACGCAGGCGCGAGCTTTTCCGCGTCTGTGTATAATCGATGAGCGGGGAAATGCGTTTGTTTGCTTTTATTTCCTCCACCGATGAAATCTCGGATCAGTCTCTCCATTTTTCCAACGGTATATGCGGCGCACACGACAGGATAAAGCCACCCCCCCCCCCCCATTGTCTCGCGCGCGCGCGAAAAAATTCACCGAGAAATTGTTACCAGGACTGCGCGTATACAGGCTAATTATCCGAC
>JAPYYV010016472.1:0-11412 GCA_030522625.1 Copidosoma aretas
GTGCCTGCTACTCGATGGCATCGAGGGACTGCCACTCGGGCTGTTCGTGCTGCTGCTCCACGGCCTGAGGAGCTGGCCCTCGAAGCTTCTCTCCGTGTACGCTTGCCACCCCGTGCCCCTAGGATCCACAGGGGAATGTGCTCCTGATAACTCTCTGAGAATCATCGTAACACGGCTCACGCAAACGACGACTTTTAATCGTAAGCGTTGAAACAACTGTCTCATTGTTTTATTCTAATTATTTATCATCAAATCGACATTATTTATTTATACTTCGAATATCTATAGTCATCATATCATTTAATTATAAAATTAAATAAAAATTTTTTATTTAGAGATCACTTGGTAAGTATCACTGCCAATCAAGGCACAGATTGATCTCTCCTCCAATCTCTCTGTCCAAGTGCTAACCTCAGCAAGGAGAAGATAACTTTCTCTTGTTCGCAACAAAATTGGTGGAAAAAATAGAAGAGTGAAGAATTGAATTTTCTAAAATAGACTTCTATGGAAAAAAGAAACATATCGAATGACTACTACTTGACTGAATCCTTATTTCGACCTATACTACTAAGCACTTGTAATTCAATATCAGTCTCTAATTTTTCTTTGAATGATAATCTAATGATGTACTATAATATATTGAAAATCGTATCTGATACTTATAACCATAACCACATTCATTCAGGATATCATCCACAAACTTTCTCATATTCTAGCTAATAATGCTATTCTAGAAATCAGCAACTGTTTAAACTATATTTTTTTCCTATGCTCAACAACTTTTTACTTGTTTATGTTCAACGAAAGAAATCTGAATTTTCAATTCTTTAAAAACACAAACAGAACATAATTATCAAGAAGACTATACGAGACAAACTTAAGAACCTTCAAGAGAAGACTTCACTTGCATAGGGTTAACTAAAAGTGGCTTCTAACCCAAGGGAATCTCAGCCTCTCTTATTTGAGGCTTTGCCTCGCCAGCACCCTCAGACCTTCACTGCTCGAGAAGCGCATCTCTGCCGTCGCGATCTAGGTTGATCTCAAGATCGATTTCCGGGTCCTTCACTGCTCGGGGTGCACTCCCCTGCCGTTGCGATCCCGGTATCCTGTATCACGTGACCACCGACTGGCCCGGCCTTTACCGCCATGCGTTTTTCAACCATGCTCACGGTGGATTACCAGTCAGTGGCACGGCTGACGAGATTAACACAATTAAAAGCGAATCCATTGCAAAGCTCAATGTTTTTCAGACAAACAGTTAATCACGATTTTAATTTCAATTACAATTTGTCATGAATTTAATAATTGCTTATTTGCATAAAAAATTAAATGCACCCACTCAAAACAAAAACAAGTGTCCATACTTTATGTTCAATAAAATACTTGAACAAAGCTATGAAAATCGCTCATAACTTTTACAGGCTATAAAAATCAGGGATTGACAGATTATACAATATACATAGAAGGGGGTTATTTTCATCATTCGAGACGCAGACAAAAAATAAAAAGCATACTCTACGCTTGCTCGCATGAAAATAAAAAAAAAATAATACTGCTGCTACTACAGATCTATTACATACATGCACTATTACATAGTCAGATGAGGAGAATGCAGTGCACACACGCATTGCTTCCACAGGAACGGGTCAACTAAGATGCGGTGTGCGCGTACCCACTGCCGCCGCTAGAGGTGACGAAGACACAGCGTGTGTTAAAGCACTGACGCCGCAGAAATAGGACGAAGAGAATGCGGTGTGTGCGTACGCACTGCCGCCACAGGAACAAGACGACGCAGGCCGAGAAGGACACGGTGTGCGCGAACGCACTGCGACCGAAGATACAGCAATTACAGGACAAGGAGAATGCGGTGTGCGCGAACGCACTGCCGCAGGTACAGGATTATCAGGACAAAGAGAACGCGGTGTGCGCGAACGCACTGCCGCTGAAGATACAGGACGGCACAGGAATACGACGGGGACGCGGTGTGCACGTATTCACTGCCGCCGCAGATACAGGACCATCAGGACGAAGAGGACGCGGTATGCGCCAATGCACTACCGCCGCAGGTACCCGACGACGCAGGACGAAAAGGACGCGGTGTACACATATGCACTACCGCCTCAGGCACAGGAATGAAAGCAGCAGCGGCAACAGCAGGGCATGCTCTCAGTCCCCAGAGCAGCACCACACAAGTCGGATACGGGAACAGGATCGTCAGCAGGTCTGTAATTCACAGAAGCCGAAGTAAGAGCACAGTAGCCGTTGAAGCTGATGGTGACGGTGGCTCCTTGACAGAGTCAACCGCGAGGTTAATATCGCGATTGCAGCAGGCAGGAGTAGCCGGAAGTTGAGGGGCACGAGGTTGTGGAAACACCGCCGACGGAGCTGGTGGTAGTGGTGGCTCAAACAAATTGTGCAAATTGGTACTGTCACAGTTTTTTCGTGAACTCCTCAGATCAACAGCAGGATAGTGACGTAGCCCACGAGCCTGCACTCCGCGTTGAAGTTGATCGCGAGACTGGAGCAAAGCTGACACTGTCGCTCCACTTGTGAAACACCCTTTGGAAAAAACTCGTCTCGACCATATAATAATATAATTAATATGCATATTTTTAACCACACGGAGCACAACATTTCTATTTTTCGCGCAAGAGTTAGGTTCACTACAGAAGGTCCCTGTTCGAGCGCCAAAAAATGTAGCCGACAACGTCGACCAGCCTTGCGCCGAGAAAAGAAAAACAACTTAAAGATCACATGTACAAGAACAAAAATATATTTTCACTCAACAACGATGATAAAACGACTTCACATTTCAAAGGTTTTTCGCGAACTGCTTCTTTAGCAACCAAAATCAACCTTCACTATACATTCAATATACAAAATTCACACTGATTTCACACAAAATACATGTTCGATTAATCCGTAACACCAAGCTAAACTAATACTTAAATTAGTCCAGCATTGTACTGGAATATTTAAAAATGCATGGACATCACGAAGTGCTGTAAACATTTGAGCGAGCAATAACGCTGCTTGGAGATCATGTCGATGAACAGGAACTTGTTTGAGAGGAGAAATTTTGGTTTTACTAATAATTAATAATACGGTAACTTGATTTGATGCATTGATAGTTTTAAGATAAATAACAGCACCAAATGCATGAGTAGATGCGTCAGCAAACCCATGAAGTTTGTGACAGACATTATTGAGATGAAATTCATTCCATCGAGGAATGTGAATCTGTGATAATTTGGTCAATGATTTAAAGTACTTGATACATATGGTAGATATTTTATCATTGATTACTTGATCCCATTTTGTTTCATATTACCATAATTTTTGCATGATAATTTTTCCTGTGACAATAACTGGTGAAATCCAGCCTAAAGGATCAAATAGTTGAGATATAAATGACAACACCACTCGCATAGATAGCACTTTGGGAAGGTCAAAGATGATAAAGAATGTGAAAGTATCTGATGTTGGATGCCATTGGAGACCTATGACTTTAACACCATTTTCACTTGATGTTAAACTGTTCCTGGTAAGGCCATGATTTGTAGGGGCTATGCCTGCTATTAAATCTTGCTTATTGCTTGCCCACTTGCGTGATTCAAGTCTTGCTTTTGCTGATAGTTTTATAACTTGATTTCATGCATTTAACGCGCTATGATTAGCATAGGCTCCAAAAAGCATATCGTCAACAAAGAAGTCATGAGACAAAAGAGAAATAGCAAGTTGGAAGCCTTTTCCATCATCTTTTACTGGCTGTTTAATTACTCTAAGCGCTAAAAAGGGAGCGGAACGAGTACTATATGTAACAGTGTTTGATTAAAAGTCAACGGGAGTTTGGCCAAGTGAAGTCCTCCACAAGATGCGCTGATAGTCACGATCAAGTTCATGAGTTGAAATTTGCCTATACATTTGTGTAATATCAGTAATGAAGACAATTAGATATAAACGCAATTGAGATAGGACAATAAAAATATCTGCTTGAAGTTTTGGACCAGTTAACATGAAATCATTCACCGAAAGGCTTTTTGAAGTTTTACACGATGCATTAAAAACAACTCTTTGTTTTGTTGTTTGACTTTGATAACGTAGAACTGGATGATGGGTTAAGTATACTACGAGACTCGAGGAAAACGGTAATCGATTTACTGGGCTCATGTGATTCAATGCCCAATATTCGTTCATGAATTCGTGATAGAGTTTTTTATGTCCATGATTTCTAGACAAACGAGATTTCGACCTTTGAAACAAATTTTTTGCTGTAGAACGTGATTTTCCTATCTTAACCACATCATTTTGATTGAAAGGGATCCTGACTATGTACCTTCCATCTTTTCTTCTTGAGTGAGTAGTTTGTATGTAAGATTCACAATACTCATCATCGGGTGATAAAATTATTTTAGGGGACAAACTTTACATTTGCCAAAATTTTATAATCGATTTATCTGGCCTTTCAAATGTAACGGAATGATGAGCAGGAACTTTATAATTGTCAGATTGAGCTAAATTGGAACATGGACCAAAAAGTACTCGATCAAATACAGTGTTTTGGGCTATTGGTTCATTTTGTTTTCCTATTTTCAGTTGATTTAAAATAATAGAACCGTATAGGTCAGCAGCAATAAGAAATTGAATTTCTTCATAACTAGGCAGATTGTTAGCAATTCTTAAGTTTGTTAAATGTTTCAATTCAGTTAAATCAATGGATGGGTGTTTTGTACATAAAATGATCTTTGGGATAACTAACGCTTTTGTCTTACAGGCAATTTGGTTTGAATTGTTTAGTAACTTAAGTTTGATAGCATCAGAAGTTTTTCCAGCAGGTATGCCACTTAGGCCTGTCATTGTTGTAGATACTTTAATCATTGGACACCCTAAGGCGATAGCTACTTTATTTGAAACGAATGACCAAGTTGACCCTTGATCAAATAAAGCACTCACTTGTATTTTTCAATTATGAATGCCAGCATTATAAACTTTGGCTGTGGCTAACATTACTGGAGTGGAACGAAGGGAATTTGGTATTGACAGGTGTGTTTGAACCAAATCTTCACCATCTGAATAAACCTGACCTTGGGACAGATGACTTTGACTATCTACATTTTTTTTGTCATATGCCTCCCTGTGAAGTATCGTATGATGTTTAAGATCACACTGTCTACAACATCGCGAGCTAGGGTCAATCTTTAACTTCATGTCCTATACCTAAATAAATAATACATAGTCACAACGATCGGACTTTATCATAACGATCAAACACAGATAATTCTTTAAAAGATGTGCAGGCATAAATTTTATGATCATTTTCACAGATCGGACAAGATAATGGTTGAAATACAATATAAGAATTGACTTTAAATGACTTTGGTTTCCTTAAACTTTGAATTATCTGTGATTGATTGTTATTTTGATTTGAACTTGCTTGTATTGATTTATTGTGTAGCTAAGCATAATTGAGAGATTCCAAAACTCTTATTCTTTTAAGTAAAAATTTATCAAATTCTTCATACTGTGGTTTTTAGTAGAAGCTGCTATGCTCAACTCACAATCACGCTGAGTTTGTTGATCTTATTAATCTGATGAAACATGAATAAAAAGAGCTCCATAATGTTTAGTGGGACATTCAAGATGTTCGAACGCAGCGAGGTTATATTTAACAACATTTCTTAAATTATGTAAATTAAGTGCGGACTCTCTTTTTATCGATTCAATTTTCAAAATTTCAGAAAAATGTGCTTTAGTAGTAATTCTCCTATTTTCATAGCGTGCTGTCAGTAGAGTCCATGTTGTTTCGAAATTACCATGTGCAAACTATACATTGTCAATAATTTCAGTTCCTTCACCTGTGACACTTGTTTTAAGTAGTGAAGCTTTTCGATATCTTTTAAATACGCGTTCTAGATTACAAGAGTTTGAAATGAATCGCGAAATGGGACCCATTCTGTGAGTTTACCTGAGAAACGCTGCATGAAACCAGAGAGCCAGTTGCTCCTTAACGTTTATCTATTGAATTTCTGCGTCTACAAATTGATTTTTCATAAAGTATTCTTGTTCAGATTGATCAATGGAGTCAGCCAAAATTCGAATCTTCTGATTAATGGTTACACAACCAATCCAGCATTTTTATAAATAAGCAGCTCGGGTTTGAAGAATAGGTATCACTCGATGTTCATATTTTAATATCTTTGAGTAGTCGATGGCACATAGCAGTGCATCTATTGATGTCCTTTGACTAGCATACAGAGTTTTGAGTTTAGCTTGAATCTTTTTTTGAGTTTTTTTATCAATATTGACTAAGCTAGTGTGTATTCAAATACATAGATATCTACTATGGCTTTCGGCGAGCCACGTGCCTATGTGTGTGTGCGTGAGAGCACGAATCTATCTATATACAGTGGCTTTAGGCGAGCCGCACGCCTATGTTTGTGCGTAAGATCATCACTTTATTTGTATACCGTGGCTTTCGGCGAGCTATGCACCTATGTCTTCGACTTTCACTTTCTAGATTGTTTAAGACATTTTTGCAATGAGACATAAGATGGCCGTCGTTTTTACCTTAACTAATAACACGAGAAATGAGAGCGTGTGTTAGGCTTGAGTTGCTGATGATGGTGCGCTTCTTATTGATTACGTGCTGTCTTGATACTTCTTTTGAATGAATGATGCAGTATGCTAGAATGCCTCCGTAGATGTTTAGACCCATAGATATGTAGAGATCGTGTAGTCTACTAGAAAGAGAAAAGGATGCTTCGTCCCGAGAGCACGCCTGGACTCATCAGTAAGGCTGACGACGTGCTCTCTGCCTTAGACACCTGGGGGGTGTGACGGTAATAAATTTTGATCGCGCTTATATATGAACCGAAGCCGATTTTCGACACTTGCGGAGAGATGTAATTTAATTTCCTATCCGGGGCCCGTGTTAATTTCGAGGCTTGGCCATCTAGTGGTGATGTGCGCGGCTTGCGATGTAGATGAGTGACATCTGTTGAGTGAAGCCGGAAGTGTGTTGTTGTGGCGCGATCGGTAGAGTCGCCACAGATATAGGCTTCTTCGATGTGAATCTTGTCACCACCGTCCTGGCAGGATCGTCATTTGTTGGGGATTGTTCTTGAAGCATCTACGGTGATAAGCCGCTGCAACTACAGCGGAGTGGTGAATGAGGATGGAAGTACACAAAATTAGCATTGGAGAGAATAACTTTTAAACTTATTCATTTATTGAACTAAAAACTCCTAGTATACGGCACATTGCTTTACATAAGCGTTATTTTTCACCTCACACACACACACACGCATCGGTCGCGAGGCGAGAAGATACACTCTCGCATGCCTCTTCTCTCTCGTGTTTTAAATCATACTACTCCTTTCTCTCGTCTACAGAGGAACGCTGTAAGAGTACACGTACTTGTACTCATACAGTCAACGAATGCACATAGTGTGCGAGAGTGACAGACTCTGCGCGCGTAGAAGAGTCAATTTATAGCAGTCAAGCATACTGAGCTTCCAACGCACACTTACACTATTAACAACATCGTCACACAGCATTCATTAATAATTAATTCTCCAACTTTTGAAAGCTCTCACAGCTTTTGAAAGAGTAGGATTTTGGAGATGAGATAGGAATTAAACGTGAATTCGATGATGAGGAAATAAACAAGCTAGAAGAGAGACAGGAAAGAGGGATGAAAATAAAAGAGGACCAAGAAATGCAAACAAATTGGGCTGAAATGAAAAATTCAAGGTATTGCGACTTCTGCAAAAAAAATAAAAAACGCACCAGCAATAGAGGGATACTGGGAGAATAGGCAACTTAAGGGGGAAATAAAAGAGCCATGGGCAAGATTTGGGTGCGGGTACGTAGAAAGAGTAGGTAACAAGGGATACACAGACGAAAGGTGTAGGGCACGTAAAAAAGAACCGAAGAAATTAGAGCATATATTAACATGTACAGAAATAAAGAAAAAAATCAGCGAGGTATGGGTTAAAGAAGTAGAAATATTGGGGCTATTGGGAACAAACTAAGAAGTTAGAGATAGGATATTAGACCTACTGGAAGGAGATCCGATCACCAGCTTCTATAAATTTAACAAAGAGATTGAAAAAATTGAGCAGATTGAGAATTGAGGTGACGGAGGGAGTGGAATCCGGAAATGAAAAAGAGTTGCAGCTCTTCACTTAGTAATGGAAGTAAAGATATGTATTGTTAAGCAAAACGAACCAAGCAAGCGCAGGTTAAAGTAAACAAGGCAGAATTTTTACAAAGATGCGGGATTGAAATGTAGGAAAAAAGTATGTATACAGAGACGAGACAAAAGATTGAATGATAGGAGTGAATTGAGAAGTTAATTAAAAGAATGACTGTGTGAATAGAGAACTTGAGAGAGTATTCGCTCCGAGAATGACCACAGTACCCCCCGCTCGTGGTCAAAGCTGGCGTTCTAAAGGTACGTGAGGGTATCTTTCAACACATGCATGAGAGAAAAACAAGTGTTTATAAAAAAGATCATGCTCATAAAAATGATCTAAAAATAACTAAATTAGATGATTCTCAACGTGATCATACTATTTTGAGCAGTGGGTATGCATCGAATAGCATATAAAAACTATGTACTACTTTCCAATTCAGAGGTTATAACAGAGTAAAAACTTTTGAATTTACTGCCGCACTTGTATGTCTACTACGTATACACGGTTTCACATCTGTATGACACGTGCAGGGCAGATAAGGTTACTGTTTCAGCATTTAGATTCTCTTTAAATTAATGATCACTGACAAAGTCTCAACGTTACTCCAATTTGTATGTTAAGCTGGTCTTCCTTATATGATAAAGAATTAGTTTCTTTTCAATATAACTCCGATATTAAGATATTTCATAAAAACAAGTTCTTACACTCGATTTGGTGCATTGGCGTACCTTTAGATCGCACATTTTCGCCACCATGGACGCTGGCGTAGATTCTCTTATCCCCTTCAACTTCATTCTCGGAGCGAATATTACATGATCTGTAAGCGTTAGAGTTTTTTTGGCGATGTAAACGCGCGGGATTGTCATGCAGGGAACTATAATGTAAAAAGTATATATACATTTTGTAAATGGAACAAATAAATACAATACAATACTTGTCCAAAATCTGGACTTTTATACTTCTTATTATCAGGTATTTTTTTTTATTTCATACTTTATTGCACATTATTTTTTACTACAAGTCGGTATGCCAGGTATAAGGTATGTATATACACAATGCGTATCGTCTTGTAGCGCTCCCACCGCGGGAGTTCGGCTGTCTCGCGCTAATTTATGCAAATACACTGAAAAAAACTAAAAAAACAGGTAGGGTAAGCTTGGCTATGCTGCCATTCTTGCTTGACTGACCCAATCAGCCTCTATCAAGCTCTTCTCACTTGCGAGCCACGTAGATTCTGCTTGGCTGCCCCAAGCAAACATGACGGTCACACACCATAGCAATTACCTTATCCTGGCACTGCCAAGCAGTTTCTGCTTGACTCGCAAGTGAAGATAGCTTGATAGGGGCTGCTTGGGTGCTTGGGTCAGTCAAGCAAGAACGGCAGTACAGCCGAGTTAACCCTACCTGTTTTTTTTTTTCAGTGTAGTATAGCTGTACATTCCATGTGTATATTGTATGTAAACATACATTCGGTCGCCAATGCGATGTGCATGCATACGTAAATAAATAATCGCAGTTTAGTTTTGTTGATCTGTGGATACCCGCAATATAACAAGTGCGTGTATCTTCTTTTGGAGTTTTTAAGGTTGTAATTTTTTTTAGTGATAGAATTATGAAAATAAAAAAATAAATAAAAGAACCTTTTACCGAGTATTTCTAATATTTTTATATTCATTCAGTCATTCATTAATATCACTTTAAGAAACACACACACACTTAATTATTTACTGATATACAATGGTTTCCTCTTGCCTGCTCAGGGCTCGCTGCACGCCTTGATGAGGAGGTGAGCTGGGTGCCAAAGCAGTTGGACGCGCAGCACATGTTGCGTTGGGCGAGCAGCCATCCAAAATGTTTTTCTTGAGTACATGTCTGCATGTATATGGCTGATTCCGCTGTTAGTTGCTCAAAACGACTTCAAAAATGGCCTTCAAAAAAAGTTAGTCAAAAAAATCTTTTTACATAGCGATTCTACCTTAAATGCTATCCGCAACAAGTATCTAAAGCGATTCTGCCACAAAGTTATTTGGTCAAAAGATATGTTTATATATTTTGTAAAAGTAAAATTTCGTCAATTTTTGAAAAAAAACACGTGTAGGTAAGCTGCTTAAATAGTTGGAGTGTTCATATTAAGGTACATGGGTTATGAAAATTTTGTTTACAGATCTTAATAAAAATGTAATATCTTATAATTTGAGTAATGATTCACGTCCTATCAAAAAATGAGACAATTCCTGTGTCTCGTATAAGAGATATTTTAATCCGAAGTCCATGTTTTTTTCCTTGTTATACATGGCGTCTTCTTATGGAGAGGTACGTCATGTTTATTAGTGTTTTTGACTTTTCGTCATGAGAAATTTACAGTTTTCTTAAAATAAACTAATATGTTATAGGTTAATATTTCAAGAATATTACATTTTAATTTCAGAATAATCTTGTTTCTAGTTATTGAGATATTGACACATAAAGTGAAAATAAAGTCATGAAATGAAAATGTATAACGGAAAATGAAAATGAAAATACTTCTTTTCTAAGTTACTAATAAAGTAAAATGATGATAAAGTATTAATATGCAGGTATAAGCCCATTTAAAAGATTTAATAGTATTTTAAACAGACTAATAGTTTAATTATTTACTAAATGATCATTTTTCCCACCAGATGGCATACCTCTCGTGACCCACCTACCTTGAGGGAGTTTTATCCCTCGGTATAGTACGGGCTGTGCATATGCTGCGCATGCGACTATTTGATGTGTCGTCTGTCCTTCTCATGCTCACGTGAGAACATAACCTTTAGTTGTTTTCAGTCAGCTTATAAATTTATTTTTTATTCGGTAAACAACCTTGCCACGTTTTTAAAATTGATAAATAATCGTTAGAAATATCTTCATTGTCGATGACTTTTTCGTTTAAATTGCAAAGTTAATCAGTTATAAGTCATCCAAGCCAGCAAAACTGCGATTTCCCATAAGGTTAGATGTTAAATTTTGTCAATATACAAATATTTATTTCTCGCTTCTCAAGCAACCCCGTATCTTAAAAAATGAACTGGGTCATTTTTAGGCTATTTTTTAACCGCACCTAAAATGTTAGCTTGATTGCAATGTTAATTCTATTTAAACACCAATAATACTTTTGTCGACTGTAAATGTTGAAACAAGACAAATATTTATATCGGTCTTACAGTCACATTAAAAAATAAACATTAATATT
>JAPYYV010016476.1:0-10065 GCA_030522625.1 Copidosoma aretas
TTTATTTTTCGATAAATAGCTAGTCATGTAATAAATAGTGTTATACAGCTGTAAAATCAAATCGTCCTCACCGATAAGGTAGAAAACTTCAACTATCTCTGGATGCTCGCTTATAGGCCTAGGATCGTAACCTCTACGAATCATGACAATTAAAAAAACTCTGTTTTCGTACTTATGACTGATTCATACTTAAGAAACTTTTTATTATTTCTAAATGAGAAAATCACAACCTAGAACCCCTGGCCGATACAATCTTGAGTGCACTTTATCGATTTTATTCCACACAAATTATACATTGAAGAAAAAGTGTATCTCATGGTAAAAGAATAATTCAATTTCAAGCAAAAACTTACTTCCTGATATTCAAATTTTATCACATTGAAGCACTTGTTGCGTTAAACTTCCTTATTGAATAGATACTGCTTTCAATTACTTCTTAATATCTTCATAAAAGCTATCTCGTATATATCTCTAACAGTTTAGAAATCTATTTCCAAATTCATTCATTAAAGTCACTTAAGTTAAACAACTAAAAAAGTATATCATGTAAACTTATTAAGAACATCATGAATATTGATGAAAAGTTTTCAAAATTTACTTTTTGAGGATAGAGAAAAAATACTGTCTGTACACGTCGTTGGTGAGAAGCGAATGCTTTTACAAGAGATAACCTTAAAGTACCGCGTGATTAGCGCCAAGAGAGATATCGTTAATAGCATAATAATAGAACTCGCTTTCGCACCAATACACTCAAATTTTTTGTTTGAAAAAAACTATTTCAAAATCAAAGTGTTACCGAGTAAAGTATATCCACAGAATATCACATACAAGTACAATGATAAGTACCTACTTATATCTACTTGCCGATCTGTTTAGACAACTTTCTAGCAAAAATAACACACTTGTTGGTTGTGTGCTTTTTGTACGCTTTTATTTTACTCGTCTGAATGTTAACTGTTTGTCTGTTCGGTGGCGGGATGGAAAGAATCTTGCAATCAATTTTTAACCTCCTTCTCGATGATAATTTTTTTTTTTTTTCTACAAAAATGATTAATGTAATTTTCAATGCCATCTAGTATCAACGCATTCAAATAATCGAATAAAAATTTTTTTTTCATTGAGGTTTTATGAATTAAAAATCACAGAATTAAAAAACAGAGTGGGTAAAGTGGATCACTTCAATCCATTTGCCGGGCGTTATAATATATAGCTCGATTGTCGATATCTCGTCCGTTTCTATACTTGTGTGGATTTTTCAGGCTATCACACGGTCTCTAAAAGTCAAAAGAACTAAAAAAACTTGAAAATTAAAAAAAAATTATGAAGATTTGCTCTTTTTGCTTTTATAAATGAACTGATAAGTATGATATAAGTTTATTAAAAAAAAAAAAAAATTGCCCCATTGTCATTGTCTCATTTGCCTTTCATCAATTATTCAAACAATAAAATTATTTTATACTATTTAGTTCATTTACAAAAGCGTAAGTTTATAATTTTTTACAACTTTTTAAAAATATTCTTGCAACCTTTCGTAAACTACATTTGCCTGACTTCATCAGACTGTGTCCATCGTGGGAGATGTATATAACTAGTTGACCATTCAGCAAAAAATTAATAAAATATTCCAAAATATGCAGGAGTACAAAAAAATATGAATGACGAGACAAGTTTCACCACTCGACGTGTACAAAAAGGTGAGAGCCCTGTTGAAGCGCGAGAGCATGCACACAGTGCCCACACCGCAAAAAGCTATTTACCTGATTAAAAAAAAAAAAAATGATAATAATAATAATAAGCCACGTCTCCCATAGTTACGCGCACAGTACAAATACACCGGCGGATCATCCCATGTCACGCGGACGCGAGCAGATGAAGGAAAAAAACGCTCGCCCGTAAAGTAAGAGAGTCGTCGTCGTCGTCAACTTTTGACAGAGCGCGAGAAAAGGTGCCTCCGTCCCAGGAAAACTCGTCCTCTCGCGCGACGACCCCGCACCCATACGAGCATAGATCTATATACGTCCCGCATAAACACTCTCATATGGCGATCATACCCCTGCACCATCCAGACACGAGCGACAGCTGCATGCACACAAATGCACGTATACAACAACACACTCCTCGGTGGATTCCTCGACGTAACAGGTCCCCGCGATCGCTCTCCCTCCGGTCGTACAGGTTTCTTGAGTTTCACACAGCGGCTCTGTGTACGCACCCTCCCCCCCCCCGAGCGCGAGGCCCTCCGTCCGCATTGTCTTTACCTCAGCGAGACCAGTTTTTGTTTCTCCCGCGGGCTCATTACAAATGCGCCCCCGAGCCTGCTCGCAACATTGTATTAATATTGTTTCCTTGGGTTCGCACGCGCGAATCGTATACATATAATACAGGTACACCGGACTAGTTTCTCTCCTTCCTCTGTTCTTCCGTTCAAAGAGCGCCGTGTCGAGCTGAGTGGTTGAAAGTTATGGAAGGCGAGCGAGAGAGAGGCGTGGGACAATGCGAGGGCTCGTGAAAGAGGCGCTGCGAGGAGAAAGGAGAGCTTAAGTATACAACATAGAGGGTGTGTGCAGCGGCACTGTACAAGGTGCGTGAGCGTCGGAGAAAGTGGGGATCTATTTCAAGATGATTGTTGATATTCGTGATGCATAAGTATATATATATTGTACTCTCAGAGCCGGATGCGCATGGTGGAGTATTATTTTTGAATCAACTCCGCGCGCGCGACGAAACGAGTTGTTGATGTTACGACGTTCCGCGGTGAATTAATCGAGAAAGGGGACGGGAGGAGTCGCCCAGCGATTGTGATATTTTTCCGCGGGGCCGAACGATGCGCAAGAGATTCGCGGGGCTGAGAGGTGGTGAGATTGTCTTCCGTCGCGAGTAGCGCTTGACGAAGGTCCCGCTTTATCGAAAGAACAATGCGCGGCAGCAGCAGCCTGCCCTTGCATTGTGTAATATTACTGCTACTACGAGGCGACGGCGGCGCGCAAAAAGCGGTCGTGCAAGTTCCTTTTTGCGCGCGCACCGGAAGAGAGAGCGAGTAATTACAAAAAAATTCCCGCCCTGTGTGTGCGTCTGCGGTCCATGGGAAGGTATGAAAAAAAGATGTTTCGCCCCGAGTACTGGACATGTGACAAGGGCGATCGGGGAACGCAAATGATTTTTTTTTTTTTCTTTCCAAGGGGTTTTGTGTGCACTTTTCGCCTGTTGGTTGGTGCTTTTTTTGAAAAATCGTCGTCTAGCTCTGCGGTATCAATGTCGCGATTTACATTTTTTATTTCACGATGCGTCCGAAAAATGAAGAGTTGAGATCAGATACCTATAATTTGTTTGATTTGTATCCTCAACGAACGTCGCTGTGATTGTTCACACATATACTCCGATAACAGTATCTCTCGGACCATACCACTGTTGTACCAAGAGAACACGTTTGAGTCTCTGTACTAACTGAACCATCCATTAGACGATTCAAGAAAAACTTGTGAAAAGTGTAATAATTATAATTCACGTGACTGACTAGCGTCCGATTCATTATCTTTGATTCTTTGTGTGTACATTACGCGGCAGTTCGATAAGATTTATTGTCTCCTATTCCGATTAGTTATCAAAATTGTTTTATTATAATATACTTTTAAAAATATAATATATTGCATGGGTTTTGTAACGAAAAATAATTTAACTTTAGGTTCGAATGTGTCTCGTCAATTAACCAGATTTTGACCATGTAAAACAGTATTCCTGTTGGATTAAAAAATTTACTTGAAAAAAGAACTGCTTAACTCAATCTCGTGATTGTGATAATATTGATCTCATCATAATTTGTTTCTTGTTCACTGGTAAATAATGTACATTTCTGGTGCTGCATATTTTAAAAATTATAATTTGCTATACAAATCACTTGAAAATATGCGAATTTGAAACTCTTTAAAAGAAAAAATTGTTCCTCAAAAATTCCATGCATTATTTTTGCTGAAAAGTATATTCATAATACAACACTCAGAAATTGTTTTCGTAAAAATGGTACGATGTTAAGTATTTTAAATAAATTATTTTTCTATCCATAGAAATTTTTTTTTATTATCATATATTACTATTTATTGGAAAATTTTTTTAAAAATAGGTATTGTATTATACGAGGTAGTAAAAAATATTTTGGCGCACGTACTGTAATATTATACTTTTGAAAAAAAATTTGTGCAAAACATGCAAATGTGCCCATCCCTTATAGACACAGTCAATACAAGTGTCAAAAAAAAAAAGGAAGTATTTACGTTGCAATGAAATACAAGTGCTCAAACAATTAAGAAAATATCTTAAGATTTTAAGAACTTGAATACTGCCAATAATACATGAATAACACAACATACAGCGCTAATCGCAATGCTTGTACATCCCTTATCGCGTTCCAACTCACCGTCAAACGATTTGCAAGTAGGTACTTCAAACGCACGCAGAAGAGCTTGTAAGTAAAAAAGAAAAAGAAAGTGACGCGAAATAGGACACGGGCAAAACAAAGCAAGGGGTGGCCGGGGGGTGGCGAGCGCATGCATGCTTTCAACTATGCGCATACGCGCATTACGAGGGAGCCCGAGAGGCGAGCTCGAAAACAGAGGGAGAAAGCGGCGCGGGAAAAGGGTTGAGCCAGCGAATCCGGTCAAACGGTTACGTGCGCGCGCGAAAAAAAGCGGGACAATGGACAGGGGGTTAAAGTTGTTACGATTGCGAAACGAAGCACACACACACAGACGGACGGACACGCACACACGCGGCTGATTTATATTTTCGCAGTCACCCCGCGGGGCCCGCCATTGTCTTCGGGCTGTTTAACGAGTCCGCTGTACACAGGCACCGAAGACCGCCGCGGCGACACCTCGGTGGCCCCGGAGTGCAAAAAAGCGGGGAAAAAAAAAATTCGCCACTCCCTTGACTCCTGACTGACTGGCCGACAAAAAAAGCAGTCCGGCGATCGCGTGCCTAAAAAACGGCCCGCAAAAAATCCACTGTGCTGCGTCATGTACCTACCCATATACCACGGATGAGCGGTGCGCCCGGCGAGTTAGGCGAGTAATGTACGGCGCGGCTCCCTGGCCTATTAACAATTAGACGACGTTGCTTTCGCTCTCGACTCTCTCTCTCTCTCTCTCCCCTCTCGTTCTGTTGTTTTTTTCCCTTGTTTTTTTTCCCGTCCCTCCGCATCGCTCGAACGCGTTTGTCAAGGAGTCGGCTGTTTTAATTAAGGGAGGAAACATTCCGGCCTATACCATTACCCCGTGTGCGCCAGAAGTGCCATCGCGAAAACTGCCCCCTCGGTGCGCTGGGACACGGAGAACTGACTATATGCTTGTACAGAGAGACACGGTCCATGCGAATATGGTATATACATGTATATGACGGTAGTACGGGGTGCCCGAGGGATGCATAAGTCACCGTGAAATTCGACGGTAACTCGCAAATGCTAGGTTTCGATGTGAATGCCCCGCGCACCGCCACTATACATACATACATACATACGCTCCGTATGCGGCCGAAGTTGTTATTGTCGCGTTGTAATCGTCGGGCGAGGCTGTCATTATAAATAACCGGGGATTATACGTTAGGTACGTGTACGCCTTGCGTTTCACTCGGGGCGACTGATTATTTGAGAATTAAACGTTGCGGACGTACACGTCGATTGGGAAAATCGTTTTTTTTTTCTTTTTATTAGAAAAATGTCCAAAGTTGCAGTCTTGCGCGAGAGTTTTCGTTTGCAAACACCAATACAATAATGATTAAATTACAAGGGAATGTTTAGTTGGGTTATCAGAAATGATTGAAAATAAATAAACAGTTGATTACACCTTTTTTAAGTTAAAAAATTATATTCAGTTACTCGAACTATTTATAAAGTTAAAATGACCATACCAGTCATATCAATTAAAAAAACTGGTTACAGTCGCTAGTTTTAATAAGATTGTCTTACTATTGATTTGGTCGCGAATTTCGTAACCATTTGCTAATTGGAATAATCAAATTTTTACATCTATATATTTTACATTTTTTTATACATTCACAGTGTATTGATGTGCAATATTATCAATGTTCATACTGTACTTCAATTTTAGTATTAAATATTAATGATTTCGTGTCCAAAACCACAGTAAAGCAGCTTTTTTATTCGCTCTATTATAATAATCAGATCGTCAATGTAATGCATAAATACAGTAAGTCGAGACCCGCACTTCAGCGTACTCGGGGGTAGTATAAGCCTCGAGCGAGGGTGCCGCCATACAGATACACGTACACAACACGTACACACACGTCGTGGATGAAACAGTGAGTCAGCTTCTTTTCTCGCCATTTTGCTTGATTATATTCGTGCCGGGAGAGAGAGAGAGACGAAAAGAGATGCAAGAGCCATTGAAAATATTGTACGGCTCGCAAGGCAAAAGTGACTCATTCGTCGGATATCGTATTAAAAGCAGCAATGGCGGCGGATAAGTGCGGGAGGGTCTTCGTTTCTTTTATTTCGCTTAATATTTTTAAGAGCCGGCAACGTAGAATCAGCATCAACCTACCACCCTCTTGTTAGACGCGAGACAGAGGGACGACGACTCTCTTGAGTGGTATCAAAAGTCACTTGTATATCCGAGCGCTGAGAACGTCGTTATCGGAGCACGTCGCAGAAGTGGATCTCCGTTAATATTTTAATTAGAACGCTAATGCGGACGACCGAGTGGAATATTTCACTCGTAATTGGAGTCGTGAAGAATGTCTGCCATGCTGAAAATGATTGTAGAGCGTTAAAACAAACTTTATCGGGACTATTATTTCTGAATTGTGCCGGCTGTCTAGTCGGTATGATAAGGGGCTTGTTGGAGATGTGAATTGTAATACTTGAGACAACTATTTTACGCTTATTCGAATCTGGTTTCATGCAATATTTCATAAACGGATTTTCTACTACAAGTTATTATTATCATTATTATTATTATTATTATTATTATTATTATTATTATTATCATCATCCTTATCATTATACTTGCCTAGTTTAATCTTGCTCTACGGGACCACCGCGGCGCGTCGTTGCAAAATACACATTTTAATCATTACTTTGACGATAATTGAATCCAAGATTCCTTGGAAAACGAAAGTATTCTAGAATAGAGTGCAAGTTTGTGGAGTGCTGATTCCAAAAAAGATTATACTCGGAAAACAGTTATTTGGAAAAATAGTCATTCGGAAAAATTAATTCAGGAAAATGGCATTCGAGCTAATATTTTTGGGAACACGATTAGTGCGAAACATCGGCATTCTTCAGAAACGTTCCCAGATACCGATAAAACAATTAAAAAATTTCTTATTCATTAATTGAGAAATTTCAATGAAATAACGTTTCACCTATTCAATTTTGATAAAATTTTCTAAATTTTTCTAGACTATGAAGTTGTGAGTAACTGCATATAGTACATGATAATCAACATTGTACAATAGTATCATACATTTGAAAAAGATAAAAAAATCAAATGAAATTCGAATAGATTTTACGTAAAAAACCATGTTAGGATTATAAATTATTTCTTTCTTAATGGCAATAATTATAACAATAGATAAGAGTATATTCTTAATCAAATCGATTTATTTGTTTTTTAGTTTTATTCAAAGATTTCTTCAAGGTTGATGGTACTGATTTTACATATTCATTGGTATGTAGTGAGCCGAACGTTTCCATGATGTTGAAAATAATTGTCAATTCAGTTTCACAGCTTGCTTATCTACGTTTTCAGTGCAATAATTAAAATGTACTTAAAAATTCACTAAAAACTATTCAAATTATCATTTCTTATACAAATTATCGTTCTATAGTAATAATAAAAATAACAGAATCCAGGATTTTATACTTTTTAAAAAGTTAATTTTATTACATTAAATTCAAAACTCATAAAAAACACGCTGGTTTCCTTTTTTTAGTTTCAAATACTTGCCGATTGATGAGAATTTATTCCTCTCTCATCGCGCCCCATGGAATTTTTTTCAAGTTTACCTGTACTGGGTACTATTTTGATCTTGCAGTTTTGTTTGCCGATAAAGCGCTGAAATATTTTCTCGACGCATGTGTGTCATAAAATTACCGCTTAGGGTAAAACTCTTTTGGCACACGGGACATCTGTAGGGACGTTCGCCAGTGTGGCTCCGAACGTGTTTTGTAAGGTCGCTTTTCTGGGTAAAAGCTTTCGGGCACGTCGTACACTTATAGGGACGTTCGTTGGTGTGGGTGCGCATGTGAACTTTAAGATAATCCGATCTGCTGAAAGTTTTTCGACACACTAAGCAGGGATGAGGATGTTCATTGGTGTGTATGAGCATGTGTCTTGAAAGATAGCTGGCATATTTAAAATATTTTTGACACACCGAGCATTGATGAGATGGCTCGTTGGCGTGGGTGCGTTGGTGATCTTTAAGATTATCCGATCTGGTAAAGGTTTTTCGACATACTAAGCATGAATGAGGACGTTCGTTGGTGTGTATGAGTATGTGTCGTGATAAAACTCTGGCATATTTAAAATCTTTTTGGCACGCCGAGCATTGATGAGGTCGCTCGTTGGCGTGGGTGCGTTGGTGATCTTCAAGATAATCCGGTCTGGTAAAAGTTTTTTTACACACCGGGCATTGATGTGGTCGATTGTTTACATGCGAAAGCATATGACCTGGTGGATTTCCTTCATCACTAAATTCCTTCATCACTAAAAGTGTGTTGACACACTGGGCAACAATCGGGACACTCGTTTGTGTGAATGAGCTTTGAAATACGTCGAGTATCACTTAAAAATTGTTGACACACGGTGCAGTCATCGGGATGCTTGGCCATGTAGCTAACATGCGTCTTTCGACTGTCAGACATATTTGTGAGCAATTGGTAGCGGAACTATAGCTGTGAGCGAGGCTGTGAATCTTTTTCGTGGATCCTTTTGTCCTTGTTGATGTGATTGTTGTGCGCGTTATTGCTGCTGCTTATGTTGTTGGTTTCTGCAGTAGTAATCATAGGGTTTTCATTAGATTAGAGGCCCAAATTGATGTCTAAAGTTGACTATAAAATTAAAAGTCAAATTTATTCTATTTTTTAACAGCTTTCTCGAAATGGCATCATCGTCGTCTTTTTTTAGATTATCGTTCTTTCGTACAATCATCAAAAATACATCGCATGGGAATCCTAGTGTTTTAAAACAAAATGCTCAAGTGTTGATTTTTGTCACAGATCCTACACATTTTGATCCGTTTAGGGTTCGTTTCGAATCCAAAATGATAATTGTGTTAAAAATGAATGACAGAAGTTACACACTTAGTATTTTGTTTTAAAACGATCCGATTAACAGAGTAAATAGTTGATTTACAACGTTAAATTTTTAATCTATATAATTACGAAAAAACATTGTTGTACTTCAAGGTACAGTTCTTGCACGAAATGAAAACCAAGGGATCATGCTGAGCTTGATACATACCATAGGTAACGTTTTCATTAACTTATCCTCAAATTTTTAGCATTCCTAATCATTGGTTTCAAAAACTAATGGGTTTTCAATGTTAAGGGCAGTCCGGAGATAGTTGAAGTTTTCTACCTTATCGGTGTGGACGATTCGATTTTACAGCTGTATAATACTATTTATTAAATGACTAGCTATTTTATCGAAAAATAAAGAGTTGACGACGATTCTTTACATTTCAAGGAGTACATCAAGCGCAAATTTTCATTGATTGATCGAAAACTCGCGGAGAAAAATGAGAAATACGACTTTGCATCACTCATCTAATGTCGTATTTTCCATTTTTCTTTACGAGTTTTCAACCGATCAACTCAAATTTTGGCTTGATTTGTTCCTTGAAATACAAAGAATTGTCGTCAACTCTTTTTTAGGCGAGTAAATAGCGATTTGTACAATAATTATTGTCTGAAAGGTACGTGCATCTGCGCATGATCAAAACAACGCTGTCGGTAGTTAGGAAATTTTATGTATGCTTCAGATTGGATAGCTTACTACACATTGTTACGAAATAAATAGGTATTATTTTGATAAAACAAGAGTTGACGACAAT
>JAPYYV010016479.1:0-15849 GCA_030522625.1 Copidosoma aretas
TTATAAGCTGTAATAATTCTAAGCGTATATGTTTAAGATTGTTGTAAAGGTTTATCTAAAAATGAAATGCGAAATACTTTTCAGCACGAATTTAAAATAAATAAAATTGTCTACATAGGTTTGACAAAAAGAGCTTTGAATTTTCCAGTTAATTACATAAAACAATTTTTTAATTTAAAGTAACAAGGTATGTTCTGCTGCAAAATAGTTTAAAAGAAATTAATTTGATGTTAAAAAATTTGAATAAATCATTAATAAGGCATAAAAGCTAAATAACTAATAAGAAGTCAATAAATTGCTATGTTGAGTGATTGAATCATGAATTACTAACTTCATGTTTACGATATTAATCACACAGATGACATAAATTACATAAATGACACTTACGACACGTGTCGTGTAAAAAATACTAATTTCGATTCTTTACCTATCCCTGGCTCCCAGACTCCAATTGGAAACGGTTTTATTTTATTAAAATACGTTACTAGAGACCGGGGCCACAGGAATCGTAATCTCCCCCATTTATATATAGGTGCGTCCATTGAAAGCGGACCAGTGAGGACGTGCACGGCTCTCTTTATCCAAAACCTCACATGTTGAACTCGCTCAACTGCTATCAAAAAGGCTGAAAAAATATATAGTAAGGTATAGGATTGATAGATTTTCACCCCCTCTTTCTGATGGTGGCATTTATTTTTTTTTTAAATTCCGTATTTGAGGTTGGAATTGCATTTTATTGTTGGAATCTATTTTTCGAGCCAAAAGGAAACTTTACTTGGGAAAATAATATCACCAATCGAAAGATTAGGTCGAAATCTATCGATAAGGTTTTGCAAGTTGGAGGAAATAAAAATTAAGGCTATCTGAGCTATCTCTTAAGGAAAAAAGAAAATAAAGGTATGCACGTAAAACTCTCTTTGAACGCAGACACGCGCCGCAATCAGGTATCATCATTGTTTTCCGAACTCATCGAACGATCCGTTAAATTTTGTAACTACTTAAATATGTATATTTTTCAATGATTTTTTTATGTTAAATGGTCATTACGTTTGGAATCCCGCAAGTTTTCTGCATGCAACGAGGTTCACTTGCATCCCCTAATTAAAAAGACAAGACATAACAAGAAAAAAATTTGAAGAGAAAGTATCAGTCTAGTTGTACAACGGAAAAAGACGTGGAAAGTAAAAAAAAATAATTATGAGGAGAAAATCGTAGTGACTACATTTTTTTTATATTATTTTTTTGCTGTTTTTCATTGTAAAATAAATTTTATGCAATATATTCTATATACGTCATTTATAATACTACATGGAAATTTTCAATTTATAGATGTCAATTATGTCTCATGTGAAGGATGTAACCTTCATAAACAATTAATCTTTCACTTAAGACGAAAGAAAAAAAAGTTAAACGTAATAAATATTTAAAATAAAAAGATCATCAAAGAATAAACCTATTTGTGTACTTACAAAATTTTACGGATCGTTCGATGAGTGCGCGAAACAATGATACCTGATTGTGGCACGTACTGCGTTCAAAGCTAGTTTTACGCGCATAACCGTTTTTTTATTTTCATTGGTAGAACGTCTAAATTCTATACCTTTAACTTGCAAAAAATTATAATCGATAGATTTCGACCGGATCTTTCCATTAGTGATATTATTTTTCCAATTACAGGTGCCCTTGGGCTCGAAAAATCGATTCAAACAATGAAATTCAGTTCCAACCTCAAAAACAGATTTTTTATAAAAAATAAATGCAACCATTAGAAAGAGAAGGTCAAAATCTATCTATCCTACACCTAACTATATTTTTTTAAAACCTTTTTGATTGCCTTTGAGCGAGTTCAATATGATAGGTTTTGAGTAAAAAGTGCCGTTCACGCCCTCACTGGTCCACTTTCAATAGACGCACTCATATATGTAAGGAAACTTGATATGATGTCCTAACGAATAACTTTTTTTATCTTCATCCGCCAATATTTATGAGTCATGAAGCTTTAGAGAAATCTGGAAACAATTTCTTTATAGTAAGAAAGCGGAAACATAGCCCTAAAACTTAGACCGTTTGAAAGCCTATGCAATTTAACTAAAAACTCCTTTACATTATATTAGACAGGCCGAATGCCTGAGCTATTTAACCCTGTAAGTCCGTATTTCTACACGCCATGACCCATAAATTTTAGTGTTTCAAACTTAAAACTCCAACTTGAGAGTTTCATGTATATCATACAAGCCACTTATTCGAGAATTCAAAACCTGCCTTTTATTCATTTATCAATAACTTCCCACTTAAAAGTCATGATATGAAAATTCATATGGATTTAGATAGATTTGTGTTAAAATCCATGTGGATTTTCATGAAAGTCTACATGGACTTCCGGTGGAAATTGATCTACATTTAAATTTTTGAATGCAGTCAGCGCACAACTGACAACTCACTCATTGCGTTTATTGTTGCTGATTTAGCTTAAAATTTTACTTTAAAATTCTATAATATAGAGCATCAGAATCTGTATATACTTAATTAATGATAGTATGTACGCTAAACGGTTATTACTCAGGAGCACGAAAAGCCATGAGGAATTTTGTGTGAAAATCCATTAGGATAATTTTTATTAATATCAACCTATATTGCAATATGATAATTTATGAGAATTGTAAAAATAAAACACAGTGCACTTTTTGACAACAAGTTCAACTTAAACTATTCTTTCAATTAAGTTTTACTGCTGTAGCTATCTTCTGTATCTTCTAGCCCGAGTTGTCATTCTCTTGCTCGACACCTCTGTCACTGTGGTTGACGCTTTCAGTGAGTTGTCGCATATTATGTTCCCGACAGCCGCTTGTATGTTGTTGCTATTTAGCGTTATGCCTGGATTGTCTTTGTCCATTCCGCACTCTTGCTTTTCTTCCACGTCCAACGTTAAAATTTGTATCTTATCTGTTGTCTCATTCAGTGTTGTTTTGTCCTTTCGTCTCTATTAATGCTTGTTTCCGGCCAACAATTAAATAAACAAGTGTGTAGTGTAAAACAAAAAAAATTTTTTTAATTAATTGATGAAGAGGAAAGAAAATAATCTCAAGTAACTTATATCAAATACCTCGATAGACCTTAACCTTATAACCCAAGGAATAATAAGTAATTAAACTGAAAAATACATGTATCATAAAAAAAACACTAATGAATAAAAAATTTTAAAGAGCGAGCAATACTATTAGCCTTAAGCAACTTCGACCAAATAACTTGATAAAAAAAAATCATAGAACAAGCAACATATACTTGGTAACTAATTGTACAAATCAGTTAAGATTCGAGGAGCAAGCAGGTTTTTTAAGAAATAACCGTTGTTAAAATGAAAGTATGACATTTTTAGGTAATGTAAGGTTCAATTGCATGTGTAAAATCGACTGTGGTCTTGAGATGCAGCCTTAAGTATTTTGTTATAACTAGGTTACACAGCAAACGCAACACATTGTCACTTTTCTTAAGAATACATGTATTATTTTGATTTTTCTGGCTATAACATTTTTTTAGGTTATGTTGAACCTCACAGAAGTAGCAGTGACTCATCATAGCCTAGGTTCTTCCCTTTATTTAGAAAAAAAACTGTCCAAATTAGTTATAATTTAAGGAGGTAGATTTTTTAACGAAAAAAGTGCTTTTTGCATCATCTTCAATTATTAAAAAGACCCGATTTATTTATAATGTCTGAGATAATACATATATTTTAAGCGCAGAAGAAATTGTTTTGGCTATGTAAGTGTTACGGTCTACGTGGAACGTCCCATAGTATACATATGATTTTGTGTATATATTTATTTCATGTATAAATACCTATTATTAAACAAAATAACGTTAAAAAATCAGAAAAAAGTGTTCCAAAAAGTATATTTACATAACTAAAAATAAAAAAATCCTTGGTCGAGAATTTGATGGTTGTGCCGTATATCAAGTTTTTGTTGATAAAATATAAGTGCAGTATTGATGTTTAAAATTCTACTCTAATGCAAAGTATAAAAAACATTCATAAATATATTTACAAAAGAAGTGATAAACATTTATTCGATACAAAAATTATCATCATTGTAATGAAGAATATTTGGGACGGAATAAAAAATTATGTTTATTAGATACTTAAGCCTAATAGAAGCTCCTTAGACTTTATAAACGTTTTAAAATTATGGTAGAAATCATAAGGTAGCCAACTCGGCAAAATATCTTAAAAATAAATAAAAGCAAATTTTTGGAGAAAATGAAGCAGATATTTTTAAATCTCAAAGTCGATTTATGTTCATACTATCCTTTATTTGATTATGGCTAATTACGTGTTGAGTAAAACAAAAATTGCATTTTCATACAATTTGGGTGTCATGATAATGACGAAATCAAAAATATAACTTAGGAATGAATTTTAGATATTCACTAAATCACAAATTATCATAGAATATTATTTCGATGGATTTTTAGCTTTTATATCGTAAGGAATTTTTAGTCTACTATTTCTATAACAACTGCCAAAATTAGAAGTACTTTCGTAAATTGGTTTTAGAGTATGATAAAACGATTTTTTGCACTTAATGTGAGATTCATTCAGTTATTTTCAAGCATACTAAAACAATAATTTAACAGTGATATGTCGCATACAATTTTTGGTTTTGCATATCATTTTTTTGTTATGTAAATTCTATATCAAAGTTTAATAATATTTTATAACCTTTTTTCGAACTCAGAGTACGTAACATATAATATATGTTTGAGAAATATGGGTTAACTTCGATAAAATATTGATTCTACTTGTACCTTCCATCCTCTTGCTTATTAGTTACATCAATGTCAATTCACGGATTACCATTGAATAAAATAATTTTTTTCATCGTAAAGCAAAAAAAAGTTTCTGGATCTCGTCGTACATGGATCTACTGGCAAGGACCACGGTTTCAATACCAAGCCGTTTTTTTTTTGCCTTAGTATTTGTATTTGTATGTTTATTTCCACGTATGCCTAACTTCTAGACTTTGGCGTTTCTATAACCAACTTATTCCTTTCTATCCTAATCTGACCTACCGACCCCATTACCGATCCCTTCTTTTCTAACCCCCCGATATCCCCCCAAATATGCGAGTCTTTCCTGCGAGCCCCTAGTGCAAAGTTCCCCTTGGACGACTCGGTCATCCATTCTACTGGGTACTATTTATAAGGTGCAGCGATCGTCTCAAGCGCACCCCGGGCATGTATTAAGTTAATGGAAGGATCTCCTACATTAACCATCTACTTACGGTACTGATTGTTAAAACCGACAGTGAATTGACCGACAGCTGGCCAGGTGTAGGCTTTCCTCCAAACGAAGCCCCTGGAGGTCCAGACACCGTTAGGAAAAATCCACTGAGCGTCATTAAAAATTGGATAAGTACTGGTTTTTTGGCATCCTGGGTACATCTTCCATCGAACCCGGGAAAAAAATCTTGATGATTTTTCGACAGGATTCGAACCTCTGTATTTAGGAGTTTATTAAGACTAGGCAGCTAGTACGCTAAAAGTGTGCAGATATAATTATAACCAGTATGTATGCAGGAGTAAGTTGGGATCTCACCCGAGAAGGGAAAATGACGGAGGGGACAAGGAAAATCATCGGTAAGAAGAGCATGCGTAATATATAGGTGTAGGTAAGTGTGAGATAAATATGATTAAAATTATACCCTGGAATCTGGCAGCCTCCAATAGCTAAGTAATAGGATAAAGTTTTATAAAAAAATTTGATATATTACTTGGTAAAAAATATGGCTAAAAAACAAAAATAATAAGAGTGCATGTATAAAGTGAAAATTCACTATGAACAGAGAAAGTTCCAGTTGAGCATTATCAAAAGAAATGGGTCAAGGAAGAACCATGGTTGGAAATAATAAAAAGTTTAGTGAATTGAAAATCAATGGATAAGATTCTGATAAAAGTATTGGATACAGAAGCAAGGAGAAACACCTAAACACAGTTGACAATAGAATCATAATTACGATGTACAGCAACAAAAGGAACTTTAATACAATGTTAGCGGAACTAAAAAGTCAATTTGAACTACTGATGGGAAAGAGGGACAGAACTATAAAAGTAGGCGAATGAATACTAGAATAGAAGAGAAACAGATAGAAACAGACATTAATACTAAAGCCAAATAAGGTCCTAGGACACAGTGCTAAACATTTAACGCAGAAAACTACCAAAATTCTGCGAAAATTTAAGATTAGTAATAAGAAATAGGTATGCAATGGAAGATTGGGAGTATAGGTCCTTAATTAAGTATAGCAATTAGGGATGGAAAGTTATGGTGCTGTTGGAAGTTTAAAGGTTACAACAAGAAGGTAGTCATATCATTTTCCAGTGAGCTTTGAAATTGTATCCAATATTATACGAAAAAAAGAGAAAGTAGCGGAGTAAGGAGATCTGGCTCAGTACAAGGATAGGAAGAAAAAAAGTAATGAGCACAATAATAGATTAAAAGATATAGGAGGCGAATATTGGGATGAAATAATAGACCCAAGTAGAATAACTATGACAGAAAAGTGAGGCAGGTTACTTGAAACAATTAGTCAAGTAGCGCAGGAATTAAAATAGGAAGATATAAAAAGAAAAAAATTTTAAAATTTAAATACAGGTTAGGATAGTTAAGCAAAAAAAAGATTACAAGAAAACTCAAAGAATAGTAAAAAAAAATTATAAAGTATTCAAGCTATTTGACTTGAGGATGAAAACAAAAATTAAAAGAAGTTATTAGATAAGTATAAATTGAAAAAGCCGAAGAAAAGCTTGACATAGTAGCAAAGTGTAAACGTTTCCAATAAGTTTTCGAATGCGATCGAGAAATTCAGAATGAAGCGAGATAGGAGGGGATGGAAATGAATTGAGAGATTTAGGAGGATTACTTTAGACATTAGTTAGAAAGCAACAATGATACAACTCCTGCAGACAATTAAATAAGGAGTATAGGAAACAACAGTAGAGTTTGGGAGAATATTAACAAGGATATATTGATCAATAAAATACAGAAAGTCCAGAGAAAAAGGATGATTTGTAAAGCAGCAGGAATCTGACAATAATTTGGTTTATGATGGTAATCGTTTAGAAATCTGACAATAATTTGTTTTGATGGTTCAAGTAAAAGCCAATTTTTGGAGTGTGTATCTCTTTTATTAAAAAAACTTGTCAACGTTTCACCACTCGTAGGTGGCCTCTTCAGGACAACATTTACCTATACATTACAAACTTTTAATAAACATATATGGATAGACATAAGTCATATATATTATTTAAAACCATATATCACGCTAAGCTGAAGCAAGTACCTCACACACTCCCCACTGTTGCCAGCGTGGCCTCTTATTCTTAATTTACATAGTTTGTCCTTAAATATAATAAAATATATGTAACACAAATTAAATCCTATCTTGGCTAATTATACAACAACAATACAAACTTTCATACATACATCAAATACTTATGTCGAAGTCCAATCATCCTGTAAGAGTACATGTGTTTCACTTATGTAGCTATAGTACAAGAAAACTTAGAAGATAATGAAACAGAACCACAGAGGTGTCAGAGGTAGATAGCACCTACCCACGGTCTGGTTGTAATGTGGCCATAAACTAACCGAATATAGACCAACAACTTGATGTCGGCGTCGACTGACCCACGGGTCTACGTGGTCTACCACATTAATACACGACCGCGACCAGTCCTCCGTCCACCCTTAACCCACGCCTCTACGGTCAAACACTGCAAGACAGGAGCAGTCCGTTTCTATCAAACTACGTCTAGTCAAACTCTAAGTGTCAGTATAAGAGCTAGACCTAACACTGGGGAGAAGAGTAAGAGAATTTAATAAAATAATTTGGTTTAACAAACATACTTAATGAGCTGAGGAAAGATGCGCAATTTAAAGAGGGCATGAGAAATAGCAAGAATTTTTCTAATCCACAATGCCGGAAAACAGAGTGGTAAAAACTATAGGAACACTGCGTTACTAAATGCAGACTACAAGATTTAAGCCAGCATATTGGCCCAAAAAGTAAAAAATGGGTAGAGAAATATAAAACATAACAAGAGCATCTTTTGGTGCCGAATAGTTCAAATAAAAACAAGCTCAAGTAAAGTGGGTAAAAATTATACGCTATGTATGTAGATTTCAGAACAAACTTTGATACAATAGAGACATTTCATAGGTAAAATTAGAAAGAATTAGGCTAGGTGGAAAAATGTTTAAAACATTGAAAAGAATCTATAATTGCCAGCAATTGAGGTAATTACGGGATTAGAGCTGAGAAATTTATTCAAAACAGACAAGAGATGAGGCAAGGGTACCCAGTAAGCCTACTACTGGTAAGCTAATTTATAGAAGATATGGAAACAATAAGTGGATTGAGAACAACGTAAGAGGGGTTATATCAGAAAGTTTGAATATTTACTGCCTTTAACTGTCTAATGTAGTAATATGCGCAAAACATCCTAAAGATACTTAATAAATGTTGAAAGATTCAGAAAAATATTGTACGAAAAAAAGGTTAGAAGTAAACACCAAAAAAAAGTCTCAATTTGTAGGAACGAAGTAAGGTTGTGAAAGAGCAGTTCAACTATAAAGAGGAGAGACCAGAAATTGTCAAAGAATATTAATACCTAGCTTTGTGGTTCTTAAAACAAAAAAAAAGCTATTTTGGACACTGGAAAAAACGGCAGGCAGAAAGCAAGGGGCAATCAGCGCAGTTTAAAGCTTGTGCAAGAAAGCTCAAGGTAAGAGTTTTAATTGACAATCATATCTCTCGCATTTGGCAATAGAATCAGGCAGCTTAAACAAAGTAGAGGCATGGAGATGAAAAAAAAAGTAGCAAAATAGGCAGATTCAAAAAACTACGTTAGATTTAAATTCCAAAACAATAGGATACGTGTAAAAAAAAAGAAACAGAAAGAGTTTGCATAAATGTCAACGTTAAAAAAAGCAAAAAATTACTTTCGAGGCAATTTGAAAATCGATAAGACCAGATAGCTACGTGTGTATCTAATGGAAGAATAAAGGGATATGTTAAACAAAAATACTACATAATGGGAAAAAAAAGTAAAAGCAGGATGGGAAAAAGTAGGAGATTGGGGACCGCCAGGGAATTTGACAAGAGCAACGAGGGAAAAATAACTTTAAAATCAAAGAGAAATTTGACGCAGGAACATTTCAATGAATCGAGAAATACAGAACGGCTGAAAGGGTTTAAAAACTATGATTACTGTGAATATTATTAAGACATAGAAAAAAGAGAAAAATATTATGAAAAAAAAAAACTTGGCAGAGGATTTAGGAGAGCGATAATGTAGGGTGAGATGCGGAAATGTAAGAAGGACAGAAAAAAAAAACGACATTAAATAATAAGATCTGTCCAAAATTTGAGACAAAAAGATCATAAAGAGCCACGTAAAAAGGGACTGTTAAGAATACCAGAAGGGAAATCCCTAGATGATTTATAAAAATAGACAAGATTTTTCAAAATCATAGCTTAGTCAGGAAACACAATGCAAAACTCGATCGTAGTTTGATATCATATACGTCAAAAATTTAAGTGTTACAAAGTAAAAATAAATGTGTGTGTGGAACTATATTCGCATATTGATGTAAAGATGACTATAGTCAGATTGTCTAGGTATATAAAGCTAACTTAACAAATTTATATTTCCCACACCCAATATGCACTATAATTTGTCGCTAATTTGTCGCTAATTAAATGCTGAATAAAAAAATTTGTCGCTCTAGCCGTTCACCGACATAGACATAGACGTAGTGATATCTTAATATCAAGCTAGCACTACATATAGCGTATCTCGGAACAAGAAGGGCGTAGAAAATCCACAAAAGTATCCAAATTTGTCGCTGATACATCGCTCAAAGATGGCACCCTCAAATAATTTGTCGCTGGTTCAGCGTCTAGCAGCCCAGCGAAAAACGTCCGGGCAGGCTCCAAGCTGGAACTACGCATAGCGTATCTCGGCACAGAAAGAGCGTAGTAAAACCACAAGGGTATCAAAGGTAATAACTATTTTCTCACTAATTCAAATTCTGTATACACTTCCATAATTATTGCAATATACAAGATTAATTATTTATTATAATATTTATATTCTAAAATGAACTGCGCATTAATTCTCTAAGTGTGATCTACAGTCCTGCTTTAACATTTAGTGCTTTTTTTTGCCTGCTCTTTTGTTTGAATGATTTGAACTAAATTTTGATAAACGGTGTTTGTCCATTAAAAATATATAATGTAATTTTTTATTGTTATAAAGAAAGCAATTTAAGAAAATCTTCTTCATAAATACAATGGAACCGTGACCTAAGATAATTTTAGAAATTATTTATTAATGCAACAAAAAATAAGAAAAATATTAATAATCAGTTGTGATAATGTTTTGATATTGTAGCTTTTCAAAATATCGTATAATTTTGTGGAAATAAATGAAAGATAGTTAATATTCAGAATAATGACATAAATTATGTAACCCAGTTTCGTAATATATTTAAAAAAATCATTGTTGCACTTAAAAAGTAATAAGAAATATATTTAAATTTGAAAAAATCGTTTGACAAATGACAGTAAAATTAATTCATAAAATTAAATTTTGATAAAAATATTATGCCAAGTGGGTTTTATAATAAAAAATTAAAAGTCTTTTCATGATTCTTGATGCCTTTATACGATACTAAAAAAAAATATTTATTGAAGGACATCATCAGACGACGCAGAAAGTAATGTGGTGCAGTCAAAATCTAATAACAGTCAAGCTTTTTCCCTTTTTGCTGCCGGATACTATTAATCGTCGGCTTAGTGCAAGAACCCGCTATATCACTAATAAAAGCAAGAAGCCGCCATCTCTGTAATTCAGACAAGAACCAACTATCTGAGTATTTTAGGCAAGAGCACGTTATCTCAGTATTTAAGTCAAGAATACGCTATCTCAGGAAGTACGTGTGAATCTCTTCATAAAAAAGGCCTGCTTCCTCTTTGATAAAGGTAATATAATAGTATTTGGGGTATAACTGAAGGTCTAAGTGTTGGCTATAATTTGCATACATTTAATTTAAAGCTGTAGTACTGTACGTAGCACAATTTTTATGATAGAATAAATTAAAATTTGCGATTTCTGAGATAGCATATTCTTTCCTAAAATATTGAGATAGCGGGTTCTTGCCTAAAAAACTGTAATTGCGGGTTCCTGCTTTTAATAGGGATATAGCGGGTTTATGCACTAAGCTGACGAAATATTCTGTATATTTCTCGTACCTTAACAAAATCAAACTGAGTAATTTTATAAATCTTGACTTAAGGAGCTTCAATGATTTTCTTCAAATGCAGAGAAAGAAGGGATCTTTCCATAATTATTATTTAGAGTGTCAGGAAACTGAGTGAAATTTTTCACAAAATTTTCTACTGATGGACACTGAGACATAATTTGTTGCTGACTCCAAGAGCTTATCTCAGAGTTGAAATCACATCAGTAAAAAATTTAAGGTAAAAATTTATGAAACAACCGACATAGTTTCCTGACACTCTATATAGTTTTTGTGGAAAGTTTCACTGCTTTCTCCACATTTGAGTAGATTTGTATACCTCATTAAACTATTGGCTATTATTATAATAAATACAATACTATCGGAACTGTTTTTTATATTTTATGACATAACACTGCAGAATAGTATTAAATATAGCTCAAGTCAAGAAAAAAAATTACTTCAATTGATTGTCTTAAGGTACGTGAAATATACGGAATAGTATAGTGTTCGGCACCAAAAGAAAAAAAACTTGAATTTTTATTCTATTTCTTTCTATGTCTTACGGTGTCTATAAAAAACTAAGTTTGTACTTCTGTACAAAGGCATCAAGAATTATTGTAAGGTTTTAATTCTTTTACATTGTTCGTACCTGACCTTTTATTTTTGTTAAAAAGTTATCGTTCATGGAGATATCACAACTGATTATAAAAATACGGTTTGTGAAAGTCACTATTTTTTATAGTACACTAATAATTTATAGTTCATATGTTTCAGTATCTAACAGAATTAAAGAAATTCTGTTTACGCTGTATTTTTCTTTATCAGATAATTTAGAATTACATAAAAAACTACATTATAATGAAATAAAACTCGTACTTTCACTGTATAAGTTAAAGCCTCACAAAGCAGACGAATCATGTAAAAACAAATTAATTTGTAGATTACTTTATTTATCTGTTATTAATAATCTAGGAAAAAACATTATTAACATGTTCGAACACAAAGGTTAATCTAAAAAGTATAGGAGCAATTAAATAATTTATATGTTTTACATAAAACATTATATATATGTACATAGCGTAACAAATGCAGTCATACGTAATTTATTATTTGTTATTTACTGTTTAATCTTTTTGTTTTTCAGCAGCTTTTACAACAATACAAAAATTATAATCTGGAAGTACCTCAATTTTTTGTCACTTTACTTTTCATACTTTCATCTGGTTCTTAGATATTACTTAATTAATATTTCCGATAACATCGCATATGTAATTCATGATGAAGAGAACATATTAATAAATAAAAATAAGCCTAACATTTTGGAGCAATAAAATATTTAACGTTTAACCGTACAACTTAATCTATGTTAGCGTGTAGAACAACAAGCGTGTAGAAATAAAGGAAAATACAAATGATAAATAAATTGAACCGATGCCTATCAAGATAATAAAAGTTAGTGTAATGGTTTTGTAGTTTATTTAATCACAAACGGAGTGATAGTCATGAAAAAACCGTTACCAATTTATTGGTACAAAGCTTCCTTATTCACACTTTCTTCTTTTTTATACACACCTTCATCAATTTTCTTTTTTTTTCTTAATCCAAAAGTGTTATTATTAAAAAAACATAATTTGCGAGAAAAAAAAACCTCTAAAAGTTTCAACTTCTACCGACGAAAGTGTGTTATGAATTCTTGAAAGCTCAAATTTTTATAGCACAGCACTAAAGTAAAAGGTCTAGAGAAGGACTGTGTCAAGTTCCAGATCATAATGTTGACTTTAAAAAGTTCTACAAATGATTTTGCAACGAAGTCTCATGACGCGGAAAAATAAAACAGATTGCAGACGACGCGGACGCTCCCATGTATTTCGTATAGGAGCGACTCGCGACTTTTTTACGTTCTCGTTGATTACTCAAAAGAATGCCAGGCAACGATTCATTATTCGTCACGAAAATCTTCCTTTCGTACTAAGGTATCTGTACGAAGATTATTATTTGCTCTAACAAATTTCCATCATCCCGTATTTTTAAGGAAAAGGCAAGTAAACCTTGTGCACCCATAAGAGCCCGTGTTAAGTTTCCTGTTTTCAACATTTTTTTTTCACAAAATTTTCTCTGGCGAAAAATTTGAAATAATTCATATGCATTGTTTAGGTGCTATTGAACAACATAAATGTTGTTCAGCAGGATTCTACATTTCCGACTTTTATCCCAAACCTCCTTAAGAAATATCATGATCATCAAGATCTTTGACCGCAAAATATTCTGAAACAACGTTCACTGGCAAAAAAATCTAAATATAAAAAAAAATCGATATTCCAAAATCGATCAAATCAAAATGAAAATTTTTATGAAATTCCAAGATCTTCAAAATTTTCTGCAACACGACACTCTAAAGCAATGATTAATACCAAAAAAATCACTTTAAGAAACAACGATTTTCGGAAATCGATAAAATCAAGTTGAAAAAAAAATGATAGATGAAATTGAAATTTTATTTTTTAGCAATGATAGATGTACAAAAACTTAAAAAACTCACAGAATACTCGCTGTAAAATATCCTAAAATAACGATGAAAATTGATCAGGAAGATCCTGAGATATGACTGATTACATACATGTAGATAGGTTTTGCTCATAGGTGCTCGTGGTCGATTCGAGTCGCAGGAATTTTTTTTTAATCGATACATTTTGGCCTCCTGAACATAGTAAAGCATTGTGTTTGTCTCAATTTTATAGTAATTCATTGTCAACATCAATTATTAATAACAAATAGCAAAATCGACATTTTTTGCATGAAAAGATTTTTTTTAGATTTTTTTGTTCATTTTAAGGGCTTCATACGACCAAGACAATACGAGATTATAGGTAAATATCGTATTGGTTGTAAAAATATCGAAAACTTTACTTTTTTTTTGGTCTTGAGTAAATATCGAGTTTATAAATATCGTCTTCTCTCGATATTGTCTTGGTCTTGTCAAGAAAATATTGGTCTTGATATAAAAACTTTTTTTTTAATAAAATACATGAAGTGGTGTACAAAATACTGAAAAAATTTAACTGCCTTTTTCAAACATTACACATAAAAAACAATTTATTGTTATGCGTTCGTGTGAATGTAAATGTTATAAAAACTTTCTTAAGCTAGCCTGATGACTGTAATAATGGAAATTATTGTATTATACGTATATGAGTTATATAAAATGAATGAATAAATACATAAATTGGAGAAATAAACAGTAAAAAAACAGTAATTCATGTACAAAAATTTATTGGCCTAGCCATTAGTGAACAATTTAACTAATCTACTTGTATAAATTTTAATAAAAATGTACCTTTAGATTAGACTGAGTTGGTAGCCCTACACCCAATGTTGGCCGAGCTTGTTCGAAAAACTAAATCAGTACGGTAAAGTTAGAGGTATAAGTAAGACGTAATTGCAAACCACATTTTTTCGGTAATGCTAGTATAGTAGAGATACGATCGCTTTGCTCACTAGAAGGTATAAGAATGTTAAATCTAGAAAATTCAAGTGCTAGTGCTGTTTTGAATACTGTAAGCTAGAATCAAAAAGTTGATTATTCTAATCTATAAAAATGAAAAATAGTAATATGAACGGCTTCAAAACACATTTAAATACTAATCATAAGCATGAGTTTGATACTATGTTCCCACCAAAAGAAAAAGTGATAGTAAAACGAAATCTAATGTGCAACCAACGTTGGACTTATGTTTAACGGTAAGTACCGTGTTTGCTGGATGTAGACACTTTTTCTTGTTTTTCCATTCAAATTTTTGATTGCATATTCTATGTACTTTATTACTTTCAAATTGTTCATATAAAAATTGTGAATTTAGTATAATAAATACTAAAAGAGAGAGAAAACGAAGAGAAATGCATGCTCATGTGTACGGATATGAAGTGTTGAAGGCCAATATAATATTGCAATAAGAAATAGAATCGTAGAAGCAACAAAACATAAGCTCACAAATTTTCCGTTACTTTTAAATTTAAATGATTTACACTAAGAATTAGGCACAGAAAAGTGCTATGAGTAATCTACGTTGTTGTTGCTTTTATGTACCTACGATCTTCTTCTCGCATATTGAGCATGTGGATAATTACCTGCTATTAACAGCGCCATATCAGCTGGCTAAGTTGCTACATATCATGTGTATGTATAGTTTCTTGATCTCTCAACAACTTAAGGTGTACTTTCCTCGAATGTCGGTAGTTTGAATACCTACATAAAGAAAGTGTTCCCATACATATAAGAGCTCCCATGTACAAAATTAGAATGTACTCCACATTGAAATTTTCAAACAAACATACGAATTTTTCCAACATTTCTCAACTGTAAAAAATAATATTTATGAAATAGTAAGTAGCGGTATATTTAATTAATAAAATGATTTTTTTTCAGAAGAAGATATCAGAGAATGAACTAGAGTGCCTTACAGTCAGCTGGATCGCTTACAAGAATTTACCCTTGAAATTCTTCGATGATGATATGACTCAACGGTTTTTTTGGTGCTATTGAATCTAAA
>JAPYYV010016481.1:0-18452 GCA_030522625.1 Copidosoma aretas
CTCGTCCATGTTTGTACTCCTGTACTACTGCTGCTGCTGCTGCTGCTGCTCAGAGGTAAACAAACAGCTCGATGAAGGGTTAAGTGTACTCCGCAACTTCAAAGTGCTGTTTTTGGCCTTACTGAACGTTTTCATCACATAAAAAAAATATCAACCGAACACTCACAATGTTGCATACACGTATTTTAACAACTTTTTGCGTTGAACATCTTTCCCATTGTGAAAAAAAATAAAAACTTACTTTCTTCCATAAGGCTTGTAGTATTTTTCCCCTATGAGACATATATACATCGCCATGTCACGTGGTACAGGCATAATCCCAATAGAAATATGCCAAATGCAAGCACAGTCATTTCTCCGGCGCAAGCGGTATGCGGTAGAAACATGCGGTGGGCGTTAGATCTGTTCAAACCGAAAAACAGCGTAAATGTGTACGGATGTCCGAATGTTGTAACTAATAAAAATATCAGAGGCACAAAGCAAATATTAAATGTTATAGAAGCGGTAAAAGAATGTAAAAGTTTTTCGGAGAGAGAGACCGTGGTAGTGAGAAATTTTGTGGGCGGAAATAAATAGATACTTGCAACGGTAATTAAGCGAATTGGACATCTGCATTATGTGGTACGTTTAGTAGACGGGCGTGTGTGGAAAACACATTAGGATCAAATGCGTACAGCGCCGCAGAAAGAGAACCGTAAGAATTGTAAGCCTGAATGGTGTGTTGAGCGACAAACAAAGAGCAAATTATTACTGGGTTCCGCCAGAAGAACAGATACAGATACGGCCTGCCGCAGCAGTTAATAATAAAACACCTGTAAAAGCAGAGGTCGAGGTCGAAGCGGAGGTTCGGCAAATCAAGTAAAGGATAAAGAAGTGCCAAGGCCCGGAACCAGTCGGAATGCAGAGTCTGAAGAGTGGCATACTCCCGGCACCAGTATACAAGAGAGACCAAAAAGGAATATAAAGTTGCCAGAGCGTTTAAAAGATTTCCAAGTGTCTCTCGGGTAATGGATAGGGAGAATTTCCTTCGAGGGGAAGTGTTAGGTATGAGTGTGATACACAGACACACACACAAGTGTGATGAATACAACCGGCGTGGATGTGTGTGTGTACTTGAGGCGCGGAGTATGTGGCGCTGCTCGACCTCGCTATAGACTAGTGCGAAGTAGGTAGCCCGAGCGGACGGTACTCCCTCTCACATGTATCTTGTACATAGAATAACGGCGTGAATATACACTCTAAATTACAATAACAGTCTACGTGTCATTACACCCGATGTACTTTCCCTTTCCGATCTCCTAAATGAGCTCATTTACAACAATGACTCTTTCAAACGGATATATCTTTTAACTTATAGACATTTGATAATGGTAAATTTGAAATCATAAGTGAATCTAAGAAATGGTTATTAGAGTTATAAATAAATAATCACGGGAATATTGAACAACATGGCATTTATTTATGAATTACTATTCATTTACTGTAATTCTCATGAATGTAACAAATTTATATATGGTTTTTCATAAATACATACATTCATACGAATAAATTATATACATATAATACAAAAGTAGTTAGCTGCAAGTAGGTAAACTATGCGGGTCCGAGCACAGTGCTTGCACCTGCACAGGAACGAGCACACCTGTGCCCGTAGCGTGCAGGGGTGCCAGATTAGTGTCCCAGAGCTCGTCCCGCCCGTGGCGCGCAGGGGTGCCGGACTACGACCCGATAGAGAAACAGTGGCTCCCAGATGGCGCTGTATCTGACTATGAGCTCTCGCACTTACTACCGTGATAAGAGATCCAGCCAAACGCTCTTATCTGTGAGGTACAGCCAATAACTTTTACCTCTCCAATATACGCGTGCCAAAAAATAATTTAAAGTAATTTTAGATCGCCGATTGAGCATTAGGTGGCGTAAATAAAATTTAATATCTTGAAGTGTCTAATATAAACACCCATTTCATGGACTGTAAAGCCTAACGTTATGATGAGCACCGTTGGTGTGAAACTTGTATACTCCCTTATGATGTGGGCAAACAGTGGCTAGTTTTATTTTATCGGTTGCAGGATAGCTGAAATCTCTTGTATCAGAAACTCCAAATTTAAATCTCTCCAACCATTGTTTTCTTAAAGAGCAAAGTAAATCCACTTTTCTGGCATCTTATAGGTGTTCTCGAAGAATCTTGCCAATTATGTTACATGCGAAATTTCCCGACTCCCACGGTATACCGTGAAAACAGCGTTCCAACCAAGTGTTTTCTGGGTATAGCAGGTATACCGAAGCCCGAGACGCTAAACGTACATGCATTCGGTATTGGCCTAGTGCAGAACCAGTGACGACACCTGAAATGCGATACCTGTCGTATCAAATCGGCGAACTCGAACCCCCAATTTACGTGGACAGTATCGAAGTAATTTACTTTAACAATAAAATGAGAGGCGTTCACTGAATTACTCTTTTATACAGTGATACATAAAAGAATTCTGAATCGAATAAACGTAAAGAAGTTACGTTAAAACTATTCAAGGAAAAGTTCGGCATATTTGAGTTATGTTCTGGATACTGTCGGTAATATATACAGCTATACTCGGCCGTGTTGGTTATGCTTCCACTGGTATCCGCCACTTACGCTGCAGTAGTTTCGCATATTCCTTCCCTTCAGCTGCACGAGGCCAATACTGTGTATACGTGTGGGGGAACTCCTGCGCTCGAAGTTTTTCAGTGCATCATTGTCGTTATCGGTCTGTCCGTGTTTCTTGGCGCATGCGATCTTCTTGCTATTTTAACGTTCTGTTATTCTCACTTTCCCTTTTATAAGCGTGCAGTATTAGTTAATAATGGTAGTAATGAATCACGCATGCTGCTGCGTGTGTTGGTTTCACTTGCTCCCTCAACCATTACTACGCATGTGCGTACGAGAGTGTCTCAGTATCTGTTCACTGCACAGTTGTCTACGAGTATGGCACAGTGCCTCTGCGGAAGTGCTAATGCACATAGCATCATCGTTGTCTCGGTCTGGGTCTCATCATAGTTATCCTTATCGTGTGTGTCCGCGTCTGTTTGTGTGCGTTGGCGCGCGATCCCTTCGCTGTATCCATATGTTGATGCACGCGGTCTCTATACTATAATATTTTTTATCCTTGTCGACGTTGCTGTTGTTATAGTATAGTGTGTAAAAATTTATTCTGCCTTTTATTGTCGGGGTATGTGTACTCACGTGTAGCTGACAGTTTGCGAAAACATGACACGCAAAGGGCTTTTTTAATCCTCATCACCATCAACGCAAACTTTGTCGTCATCGTCGTCATCATCGTCTTCATCGCCGTCATCAAGATCTAAAAAGTCTGTAGAAAGAGATTTTACTAAGGAGCCAGCTGAGCCCATAATGCAATCAGCACTAAATCTCTCCCTGTCAACATCTGATAATGATCAGGAACATCTAAATGTACCATCGGTGGATAATTCTAATCTGAGAAAGAGGGTAGTTGATCAATCTCCGAAAGATAATTCGAACTGTTTTGAGATGCAAAGAAATTCATTCAAGTAAGCTTCCTTTAACGAGCATTCAATGAATCAAAGTAATAAGTTATTATTAATGAATCAAAAAACTGGAGAACTGTGAATCGTAAATCAAGTGATTATTTTTATTTAAAAAAATTTTCAAACATATTTTAAGTATGAAAAAATTGTTACCATTTCAGGATAAACGGTTGCAAAACTGTGCAGAAATTGATCAGCAAAAATTACAGAAAACACTTCGCGGTCAACAAACAGAGCAGCAAATATGAAAAAAAAAAACAGAGCTGCAAGTACCCTATGCACAGCAGACAATGAAAATAGATAAGGTATGTTAATTAGATACAGGTGGGGGCGAGGTTTGGGGCTTACCACCACCTTTTTTTTAAATAAATTATTATGATTGATATAGTCAAATCTTTACAGAGATTTTCTCTGCCACTATCATTATTCACTCAGTGTGAGTAACGGCTGCTAGTGTGTAAACACAACTATCACAATCAGGTATAGATATACATTACTGACAGTAGCCAAAACATAAATTAAATATATTTGTAAGTTTTATGCCTAGAACGCAAAGTACGACTTGTGCACCTCTTCGTTAGGTATGAAGTGTGGCCCTATTCTTATTCTTAAGCATAAGAGTAAAAATTATACTTACAATTACAACGATATACAGAAAACTGTTTTATCATTAAAAGATTCCAATCATTTAATGACAAAGAAAGTGGTAGAGGCCATTCCCCGCCTCTATCAATGGATAAGAACATTTTTTTAATCATTTTCATTATTAATTCCATCATTTTTATTTTACGTATCATCGTTAACTATATCTACTTCATCTTTTGAGGTGAGCAGCTGGTCCCACAGGGCATAAGAATTTTTTATAGCACAAACGGGTTTTGCGCATAAATAATGAGCAGAACATGAATCATACTTAAGATTTAGTTTAGTGATAGCAGAACATTCTAAGTCTTCAGCATTGCAAACGTCACAAACACATAGAGAGCAATATTTAGATATTTTTAAAAAATCGTGTACATATATCGTACTTACTATTTCGATAGTATTTCTTTAAGCCAATTCTTTATTCCTAAGCTTTCGACGAAAATGATTTTTGCATCCTTTAAGAAACACTGAACAATAAAAATTACTCTGGATACAGATATGCTTCCAGAATTCCATGGAATTCTATGGAAGTTTCTTTCAATTCAAGCATTGACCATGCGTTCTCCATGTAAAAGCTTTGAACATTTACATGGAGCACTGAAATGGAATACTTTTGGTTGAGCATTTTCCTTCACAGGCAAAATAACAAGCTCTTCGGAAATGAAAATGTTTCAGGACGTTCTAAAGCCCTTTACATCAACGGCATAGTCCATGATCGACAAGGTCTGATCTCTTGACTCACTCGTTGTCAACTGAGCTCTCTAGCTTTAGCAAGCTCCTTATATTCACTCTTACCAACTCCTTTTTTACCTCTACTTCTTCCCTACCTACTATCTTCTAGCAGCAGCTGAAAATAGCTCTCAACCCACAAGATGACAAACGTCAGTTACTCCCAGACAGCACAGATACGCTACCATGGGGCTACATCACCTTAGATGACGAAGATCTCCAGCTATTAGATATGCTTATTCATCTAGATTATGATGATTGTGAGGTGGGAGAAGCCCTGGAGAGGAAAGATGTAGAGGGAGGAGAAGCTGTGGTGGGAGAAAAAGTGGATGGAGGAGAAGTGGAGGGGAGAGCTGTGGTGGGAGAGGTGGAGGGAAAAGTGGAAAAGGAAGCTGTGGTGGAAGAAGAAATAGAAGGAAAGGAGGCTATGGAGCTACAAATAGAGCCGCATCCTCTGGCGGAGCCCATTCTTTCGCTTGACGAGCTAGTGAGCTTACTTACTCCTTAGAATTATACACCTCCAAGCAAGAAAGCAAGAATTTAAAAGCCTTCAGGTAATTTACTATTTTACTCCTGCATAAGTGTACTAATTTTTTTTGTTTCAGCACAATGGACCTTGCTGCGTTGAACCATATCGCCAACAATAGTTACCTCCCGACAATGAGGTTGTCGCAGTTGGAAAAGGAGCGACAGTACATTGTGACGCAGCTTGAACAAGTGCGAACTAGATTTGGAAGCAGAGTGATCACCATTGATAACGAGTTCCAAGTCTTCATTCCCGATCGTGTGTCAAAAGCAATCGAAACAAATTACGATTTATACAATGAATTAAGAGGAAAAATTCAAAAATATGCTTTGTTTATAGTGTACCATGGCGATAATGAATTTGAATTTGTAAATTTGTAAACATCAATAAACGGAAAAAAAAAGAGAAAGATCATGGAGGTGGAAGTAAAAGATGGATTGTTTACCACTGGACGGGGCGTTGGGCAGAGCCCCCTCCACTTTCTCTTTCTTATTTTTTAAATATCTGACTAAACGATCCAACAGTTATGAGAATTATCGAACCTCAACAATTTAATAAGTACTATATTACGATGTCTTTTCAATACTTTTTCCACCAGATATATGTCTGGATATTTGGATTTCAGGAGCTCTAATTCCTAAAAGCCACCAGAGACTGGCTGTTCTTTATAATCTTTCAAATAGTAAGTAATTGGATTAGTTTTTAATACTTTTAAAATAGTAAATATTGCAGATGACCAATTTAGCGTGTAACCTTTTTCAAAGGCATTTTTATCTTTACTCACACGCATTTTATCATTAACTTTAAATATTGCTCTTATTATCGTTTTTCCATTAATTTTGAATTTTCGCAAAATTTCAGCTTCATTGGTGGCCGTGATATCCGTAGGTCTCATACCGATTGTTCGATGCTTTCGAGCATTGATAGCAGCAAATAAATCAGGTAAGATATCAAGCCACTTGTAATTACCGCAAATACTGAACTTTGTCCGCATTTTATTTTTGAGAGTGGGATTAAATCGTTCACATATCGATGCTTTAAGATTACTGTATGTCGAGTAGAGTATTTATGCGAAACAACTTGCCTGCGAATGGCCCGTGATATCGCAAAACTGCAATAGTAAATCTTGACGATAAGAATAGGCCGGGGACTCACTAGGTAGCATATCGTAAATGTGGTAATAATGTTGTTTACTTTGACAGCTTTGGTGATCTGCAGCTACCTCTTGATATAATGTTGTACATGGGAATTAATAAGGCTACGTATAACCATTAAAAATATCAAGACTTTAATTCTTACAACTGCGGTCATTTGTGCTAAAGATTCCTATCAAAAAGGTATGTAAGGTGATGACATAGATAGAAATCATTCATTTGCCCTTAAGCTGTCATGGAAGAAACATTGACACCAAGTCTGTCGGGTACTTTTTTTGTATTAGAAGCGCAATATTTTCCGCCAATCGAATTATCGTCAAAATACAACTACGTTCTTGGCTTGGTAAAACTCTTGACATTTAATTCAATTACAAATATTGACGAAAGCAATGATAAATTTTACGTGGGTGATCGAGTGGTTACATTTCCAACAGGTTGCTACAAAATTCTAGATATTGAGTCGTTTTTAGTCGACGTATTAGAAGACGATATTCTCATTGATACCGAACCAAACAGTAATACGCTTTGCAGCATCATCACGTGTAGTCAAACCGTTAATTTTAGACCAAAAGTTTCTATAGGACAATTGTTGGGTTTCACTGAACGAGTGCTCGAGGAAAACTTTACTAACAACTCGGACTTACCTGTAGCTATTCTCAAGGTAAACGCATTACGGGTAGAGTGTAATATTACTGCTGTAGCCTATATAAACGGGAAGAAGATTCGTACGATTCACAAATTTTTCCCAGCAGTCCCGCCAGGATATAGAATTATTAAAGTTCCTTCACAAATTATTTATTTACCAGTTGTTGGACGTATTATTAATTATATTTAACAACGCATCGTCGATCAGGACGGTGATTTAGTCAATTTTCGTGGAGAGGTTATAACGGTGAGGTTGCACATAAAACCATCATCGTAATTGGGATCGAATACAATCATAGAAGCCATATAAGCAGCTCATCATGCACTCCAGCGATCAGTCAATGATGAACAGTCAAACTGTCAACACTTCAGCAGAGAAGACAGCGAACGCGTCGAAACATCCAATTTCTATAAAGTCTAGGATTAAAAATAAAAGGCGCTGGTGGAAGAAAACTTGTTTGTTTTTATTCTGTTGCGTTAAACATGGAAGAGATTACAAGTATTTAGTCTCCGGTCGCCTTTGACGAATCCATTGTGCACTATCAGATTCATGTTCATCAGCCGTATGCATCCTTCTGGTATAGTAATAGTGATGGGATCCATAGATCGATTCAGCATCAAGACCTGTGTCTGCTACCAACTCGCAATTTCTTACACATATACGGGAAATCAGTCAACGCAGATAGTGATGCAGAACCGACGAATACTCAATTAGTGAATAACACCATCTGTTACTTGATTGAAGAAATTCGGTACGAAATAAACGCTATAGAGATAGATAAGTGCAAAAATGTAGGTCTAACGTTTCTCATGAAAAATTGGTTGATACTCACTCCTGATCAAGACATAAAGAGTCAGAATGCAGGTTTAAATAGCAATCACGCTCTAAGTTTAACTCAGGATAGCTAATTCAACGTCATGATTCGTCTCAGTATAATATTAGGTTTTGCTAAAGACTATCGTAAGATTGTTGGTAATGTAAAACACGAACTCCTACTTATGGGATCAAGAAATGACCTAAATGCTGTTGTTCAACAAGGAATTCCTCTGGCTGATGGTGCCGCTAATCCGATTGTAACTTGGGAAGAGTTTACAATAGTAATATCGAAGCTGGAATGGCTTATGCCCTATGTTATAATGTCAGATTCTCACAAAATTCGTCTCCTTAATTATTTGCAAAAAGATAAGTTCATATCTGTAAGATTCCGAACTTGGAAGCTCTATGAATATCCACTCTTACCCTCAACATCAAAATAAGTATGGACAGTTAAGACGTCCAATCAGCTGGAAAAGCCACGCTATGTCATTTTGACCTTCCAAACTAATCGCAAAAATCAGAAAGATGCTAATGCTAGCAAGTTGGATCACTGCAACATAAGAAATGTCAAACTCTACTTGAATTCACAGTATTATCCTTACGGCGATCTTAATATTGATATAACGAATAATAAATATGCATTGATATGGTTTTCTGAGCACCACACCTCTTATCGTTATTGATTGCTCCAAGAAAAATGCGTCGTTAAAAACTGCGCCAGTGGATATGCGCCTAGAATTTGAATCTTATTATTATTTTTTCGCCAACACAGCAGCCTATTGCTTGATTCTACACGATCGCAATGCTCGGTACAGTCCGATGAATGGTGACATCAAGAAACTTATGTGAAGTGGTGGGGGTGAAGCTATAAAAGTCAATGTAAAGTATTGTTGTCATCATTAGTCTTTTAGCTATAATGGAGAAAGGTCAGCAGAGCAGAGAGGAAGAAGAGAATAAACGACGAAAAGTAAAGCGGGAAAATATTTAGGAGAGACATGGTGAGGAGTTTGCAGAAAAAAAGTACAAGGAAAAAGATAGTAAAAATTGTAAAACCTTTTAAAATCGATAGGTCACATAAGCCGACCATTAGCAAATCCATCACAGACTTTGAATATCAAAAACTTTCAACCAAAGATGATGATGATAACAAATTTTCGTTGAAAAAATTCAGGGATAAGTTTTTAAGCAACGAAAAATCTGCTCCTGAACGTGAAGGTTATGAGAAACTAAAATAAATGGATTTTATGGTTGATATGCAGGGCTCGAAACAGCCCGTCAACGATTGAGTTCTCAAAGAACTTACTGTACTGCCACTTTAGTCTGATCGTAAGACTATAGTGTTTCTCTTCAAAGAACTGTTTCCCTAGCAACGACTCTCAGACAAGTACAAGAGAGAAGACATTTGGCTAGAACGCTGTTTTCGCGGTATACCGTGGGAGTCGGGAAATTTCCCATATAACACGATTGGCACGATTCTTTGAGAACATCTACAAGATGCCAGACAATGGTATTTGTTTGGCTCTTTGAAAAAACAATGGTTGGAAAGATTTAAATTCAGAATTTTTGATATAACAGGTTTCGACTACCCTCCAACTGATAAGATAAGACTAGCTACTGTTTGCCCACATCATAATAGAGCATACAAGGCCAACTGTGCTCATCATAACGTTAGACTTTATAAAAAGTTTCATCTAGACTTAGCTGAGTTCATGGAATGGGTGTAAATATTAGACACTTGTAGATATTAAATTTTACTTACGCCACCTAATGCTCAATTGGCGAACTAAAATTACTTTAAATTATTTTTTGGCACGAGTTTATTGAAGAGGTAAAAGTTATTTGTTGTACCTTACAGATAAGAGCGATCATGGGGCTCTTATCACAGTAGTAACGCGAGAGCGCATAGTCGGATACAGCGCCATCCGGCAGCCATTGACTCTCTATCGAGCCGTAGTCCGGCACCCCTACGCGCCAGGGTCGGAAAGAGCATAGGGGCACTAATCAGGCACTCCTGTGCGTTGCGGGCACAGGTGTGCTCGTTCCTGTGCGGGTCCGAGCACTGTGCTCGGACCCGCATAGTTTACCTTCCATCCGTGCACGGCTATACTATACAGCCATGCACGGAGAAATGTTTTTCTTTAAAATATAAGGTACGATGTACGGCCACCTACAGGTAGCATGACGTACCTCAAAACTCAGCGTATACAAAACTGGTACCCCAGATTTTAAGGTACCGTACACCTAACCAATATGTACAGTTCGTATCAGTCATCACAAAACTTACGTGTGGTACCTCAAAATCTGGGGTGCTACCCGTAGGTGGCCGTATATCATACTTCACTTTTTAAAGGAAAAAATTTCTCCGTGTGGCTTTAGAGTAGGCTGCACACTCATCGTGTACGTGAGACCATGGCATCAAGTGCATAGTGCGAACATTGGTTCCCGCTTCAGTGGACTTTTACCAGAGACACCTACAGGATAGCCCTATGATTTTTCTCTGCGTGTACCTGTTTCACATGGTAACTAATGTAACGACACCTGCATTATGGCGGATACACTGAGGCTCGGGGGCATGAGATTCTTGCTTCAAGAAAACCGCCGATCTGGCCTACTAAGTATACATAAGACCGGTATGTTGGCGTAGCGGTAGAGTTGCAGTTTCGTCGATCTTTTGAAATCAAGCAGTGTACGGGCATGGGTGTGACTTGGTTCAAGGCTCGCCGTTTGCCTAGAGATTTGCTTCCGCTGTTTCATTTTTGGGGGTCCGAATAACTGTCACTCTTACGCTGCGAACAACATGAGCGAGAGGCGTGCAGGAGTTAGTCCTGGTGATTATACGTAGACACCCGATCAGGACTTAGGCAATGCACCGAACTCACCCTACCCCCTCCCATCCCTGTCCCATCCTTTTCTTAAGTGTCGAGTGCCGCAAAAGAAAGGACGTATGACACTATATACAAAAAAAAAGTGTACATAAGAGATACTATGTTTTATAAAGAGATAATATGTTCTATATTCTCTGAAATCGCGTCATTTGAACTATAGAAGAGCGTTTTCCTGTACAAAAAAAAAGTTAGAGATAGAATTAACCATGCTCTGTCGTTTGGTCATAACAAAAGTACAGGTTGCCTGGCATTTAAAAACAATTTTAATGCTAAATATCAATAATGTCCATCGAATTATCATCATATCGAAACACGCGACAAATTCAAATGAGTTACAGATCTGCTTTAGACATTTACTTTTGCTACTTAACACTGATCAAGCCCAAAGCGCATTGACATATTTGACGAGAAGTTAAAATAAATAGGGCAGGCGATGTATAAGGATGTGCAACAACATGCATCACCATACCTATATGACGTAGTGACTATACATTTTGGGTATCGAGTCTCCTCAAGCAGATTATTAAACGTAATTTCGATCATAATTTAAATTAATAATAACAAAGTATTTGTTTTAATTATTTTCTTTTTTTTTACAATAGTATATTACGTACCCAGGTCGGAAAAGTAAAGAAAGTCTTGGATCGTCCGTACATTGTCGTCCAAGGCGAAGCCAAGGATAGCGAAAGGACGTGCTGAGACTTCTTTACTTCCGGCCGTGGTGCGCATACTATTTCTGTACTCGACGGCATCGGGAAGCGTCAACTTCCTCTCGTGCAGCAGCTGCAGAAGTGGCGCGCTTTCCGGCCAGAGCGCACAAAACATATCATTTCTACCATGCCAAAGAAAACATACAAAAGTGAGGTTAAGGATACAACAACCATACAATCGACAAAGGAAAGAAGGATTTTATTCATAAGAATATTTCAATCATATTTTTAAGAAATAAGGATATCTGTTAACTAGTTTACCTGACTTTTGAAAGCTGCATACGTAAACATCATCGTCGAACACCTCGAAGTTCTCAACCACGTCAGCAAATAGCTTGTACTCCTCGGGTAGAAAAATCCCATCTAGTTCGTAAAAGTTCGTTCGAACTTTTTCTCGCAAGTTATTTCGAGCCATTGCATCTAAATCGCATTCTGTGCCTTTCTGCATTTTAGGATTGGATTAAAAGAATACAATAAATGAAAATCTTCGTTCAGTAATGTATAGTCCGTAACTTTCTTAGCCACTGAAGTGCTTCTCTCTTTCTTATATCGAAAATTACTATCTTTGACGCATTGATTGCGATCGTCCGTAAGAGAGAGGATTGCTGCGATAACGCTGTAGAAGAGATCGCGTATCGATTCACTCACGCATTATAATGTGAAGTATTTTTCCTTGTCCCCACGCGTTGTCACCGATCACTGATTGCAACTCTCCAATCATAAATGGATTTAATATATATGGTATGCGAAAATCGATGATCACATTTGTTTCTCTTTATTTGTCTGCACACCTTATCCGCTAGGAAGGTATCGTCAAATCGAGCGGCCAAATCTTGCAACAGTAAGGTGCAAAATGTTGAATAATTCAACTGTGGACAATGTATATAGCTGACTAGCATTATTTTTTCAATAGATCAATCACAAATCAATGATTAATTTTGACATATTTTGTTTTAATATTGCAGGAAAAGGAAAATAAAATCAAAAAATACACCTAAAAAATTGGCGCTATCAGTGGTACTAACCTAGCGTATAGTGTGCGATCCTATTCAAATTTGTTTGTGTATACAGTAGCTGTGCAACATTATCGATGGCTCCAGAAACCTAACTTAATTAAAAAAAGCTTGGCGAAGCCACAAGTTTGATCATTTATTACGTGTGAAGACTAAAATTATTAAAGACATTATCGGTCTCAATATTAACCACATTTTATCCGAGAAAGATTAATTGGGCCGACAGCAATCAGATAAACAGAAATCTTGGCTTAGTATCAAAAGAAACATTTAGATACATGCATTAATTATGTTATTTTAACGATTAATTGATTTTTTCGTGACCAAAGCCTTTTATTCATAATCGTTGCGCAAGTAATTAAATTCCAGTAGCTTACTGTGCAAAATTTTGAAAATCCAATGCAATAAATGATAGCAAAAATATACATCAAATAAATTGGTATTTATTAAAGTCATCTGATTTTATCTAAATAAATTCTTTCCATTGTAAAAATCGAACATGAAATGTTGCCTGAGAAGCCATTAGTTAATAATACACAGAAATATTATATGTTAAACTTCATTAAGGTGGCTCATCGCCCCTATATAGCACATATTTTGAATATTGTATGATAAATGTTTATTGAAAGTAATAAGAAGTGTTATTTGACCTGACAATAATATCGCTGGTGCTAGAAATCATGCGATTTTTTAAATAAAATTTTGATGTTAAATTCTTCTTATGCCGAGGCTGAAAAAAAATTCAATAAAATACCTTAATCTTTTTCAATTTACATATGATTTTTAATTTTTTGGGCTCATTCTTTTCCTTGTATATATCCATTGGGAGTCATCACGGAAAAAATTGCAAAAATTGTTGATTCACAAAAGTATCTAAGAAAATGCAATTGTTCACTTCTTTTTCGAATTTCATTCTAAACAACTGAATTTTCTGGGAAACCTATCCAAGTTCTTGCAATTTTATCCGCTTGACTCCCAATGGATTTTCCAAGAAAGAGAAAAAACCTAAAAAATTAAAAATCGGATGTAAATTAACAATGATTAAGGTAATTTAATTATTTTTTTTTAAGCTTCAATTTGTGAAGAATTTTACAACGAAATTTCATGAAAAAAGTCGAATCGTACTAAGCACTACCTACATTACTGTCAGGTTAAGGGACCCTTTTTAAAACTTTAAATAAACATTTATGTTAAAATATTCAAAACATGTGCTATACAGAAGTGATAAGCGACCTTAAGGTTGATCTGTCGATAAGGAAAAGTACTGAGAAATCAATAAAACTTTTTTTACACAATCTTAGTAAAACTATCTATCAGTGTACCAAATTTCAAATTGATCTGTGAGCTGTGAGCTGAGTAATAAATTTCTGAAATACCGTCTTTTTTTATGGCCTCTTAAGGGTTGTCGCAAAAAAAAACTATAAAACTTATAATTCAACGTGCTTCTAATAATGAGAAGCTCATAAAAAAGTAATATGTTGTTGTATTTGATACGTAATATATCAGTATAGAATTTGGTAAAGTTTTATCTGCTAGTTTTAGAGATATTGCAATAGAAAGGCCCGAATTCACGGTGAAAATGACGGTATCAGAAAGTAAACATGCCAGCAACGGCAACGTCACAAGAGCTCCATGCGGGCGCGCTATTCGAAATTTAAAATTTATGTATTTACAATCTCCTTCTTATAATTTTAATGATTCTGACTAATTTCGTTTGAAGTGTCGTCATGTTCGAAATATTATATATGGTTTAACATCTTCTCAACTAAAAAGTATTGAGAGAAAAAAAACGAACGGCAGACGGCTGATGTATTGTTGCCAACTCATGCAACACAAAATTTCATGGCAGCGTGACAGCGTTGCCGTCGTTCGCACACAACTAATCGAGCAGATCAGACAATTTCAAAATTATGGATTATTGTCAACTTCAGCTTAGTTATTGAATTTTAGTGTCATTTTCATTATTTTTAACACTTTCAACCACAAATCTTGTTGTATTTAATTACAAATGAAATATTTATTCAGCCCAACCATTTTATTTTCAACAGTAGGCAACTTATGAACTTTTCTTTACTACAGCATTGGAAGTAGAGCTTCCCCCTTCACCCCCTCAAGACAACGACAGATCAACCTTAAGGTGGCTCATGCGTTTGGTGCCGTATCAAGCGAAGGGTCTTGGTGGTGACGCTAAGTAAAACTGGATGTATCAACTTAAATAATAGTAAAAATAATAAAAAAATTATTGGTAGTGACATTAATAATTGTAATAATCTAAGGGAGTAAAAATCGAATAATTTTTGAGTGCTTTAGTGTACGCAATATTCGTCAAACACTTATAGTTCAGTATCATAATTGAGTTTTCTCAAAATTTTGATGGTTTACTCTTTACTTTTTCATTGGAAATTCATTCTTCATGCAGAATACTATAGAATAAAATGTTAAGTGTTCTATTAGAATTAATTGTAAACAAGTAATGCGAACTTACAACGGACCTTACAACAGATCGATCGTGCATGTTTTTTGTTTGAATGCAAGGCACTATTTTGCAGTGCTGCAGCTATGTTATGTAAGTATTAGCAGTACGTGATTTTCATCGGAAAAAAAATTTGACACCAAACTCAACTCGATCGAGGTGCGGAAATTCGATTGAATTTTTATTTCGGTTAATAGCGAAGTCACTGCTATGCATAAATAAGGAAGCTTATTTTATTCTACTTGCTACATTAATACTATTGAGGTGGCTCATCATCCCTGTATAGCACATATTTTAAACATTTTATCATAAATGTTTACTCAAAGTTTTGAGAAATGTCCCTTAACCTGACAATGATACAGCTAGTGCTAAGTATGATGTGATTTTTTTTCACAGAATTTTGCTGTTCAATTCTTTACATACCGAAGCTTAAAAAAAAAATACGCGGGTCGGACGCGTGCAGAAGCAAAGCTTCTACGCATTGTATTGTAATAAAAAATAGGCCAATGCATTTAAAAAAAAATCTTTTACAAGTGTTATTTCTAAATTCAGAGTACTGTTCACGATATTCACTCATTATAGAAATTTCTGAAACTTTGTGTATTAATTTCTAACACTGCTATAAATAAGCTGTCTAAATTTTATAATGACTGCACCTACCGTTTTACAGATATAAAGTTTCAAAGTTGGACTCTTTAATATGGGAAGTATAGGGTCACCCCTTAAAAGAGTGACTTTGTTATTGGTGTAAAAAAATCGCTCTATGGATTATTTGAAAAAACTCTAATGTTATTTTTGATGCCTTTAGGATTTGAATACCAAAATTTAAGATCATTAAGACGTGCCGTTTTTTAAATATCCTAAAATTTATATGATTTGCTATGCTTTTAGTATATCTGTATAGTGATCTGGTTGTTTTTAACTTTTTAAATTTTATTGAAATTTCATAATATTTCTTGGGACAGCTGTTATTTGATTTATTAGTTATTTGGATATTTCAATTGCAATTAGCATAGCTAAACAATAATTGACATGCATAATATCAAGTATCTATAAATTTATATGGGTTAAGAACGACTGCACGAGAACAACCATACCTTAAATATAGGCTATATGAATCCAAACAAATCGATTTTTTCATCGTGAGTGAAATCAAATTTTTGACAATTTACCACAATCTAGTAACAATAGGAATCTCAAATTTTTCGCGTTAACCGCGAAAATCATGAAATTAATTTCAATCTATTAGTAGTTTTTCGTCCAGTTATTAGCGATAAATAGTATCTTTGAAATAATTTTTTGTTTTGTGTAAAATTCTGTATGTAATAGTTGATAAGAAATAAATCAGTTATTATAGTAAATGTGTACAAATCATGTCAAGCCAGTTGCACGTTATATACACAATAAGTTGACCACGTACCCAATGCGCTTGTAGCATGGTGGATAAGCTTTTTTCCCGTACCCAGAAGGGCGCCGGTTCGATTCTCGATTGTATGTGTTTTTTTTTTTTTTTTTTTTTTTATTCTCCTGTTTTTGCTGCGAAATTCTTTCGCTCCGCTTTCCCCCCAGTTGAAATTTTTTTTCATTAATTAAGAAATTACCTTAATATTTCTTAATTTACATCTGATTTCTAATTTTTTTGGTTCATTCTCTTCGTTGAGCAAATCCATTGGTAGTCACCCCGGAAAAAATTGCAAAAACATGGATAGGTTTTCCAGCAAATTCAATTGTTCATATAGAAGTACGAAAAATAAGTAAACAATCTAATTTTATGGAAAACCTATCTAAGTTTATCAATTTTGTACTGTGAGGACTCCCAATGAATTTGTTTAAGGAAGAAGATGAGCCCAAACAATTGAGAATTGGATATAAATTGAAAAAGATTAAGGAAATTTTTTTATTTTCTTTGCAAGCTTCGCTATCTAAAAAATTAAAAAAAATTATCTTGGAAAAAATCGCATGATATTTAGCACTAGCTATATTATTGTAAGGTTAAGTGACACTTCTCGTAAATTTTATTAAACGTTCAACATAAAATATTCAAAATATGCACTATATAGGGGTGATAAGCCACCTTAAAAGTACAGGTTACGTTTTTGTTTTGATAGTTTGTGAAATTTGTGGGCCTCTTTTCTACTAAAACTTTGAAGTTAGTTCATACATAAAAAGTTTTTGAGTCAACACTTCTGATTGCTTATTACATTTGTAGTGCCATATGCGGCATGTTTTCGTGACATATTTTATTTTGTTATAGATGTCCGTCGATATAAAGAGGATACAGGTTAAATGAATAAATTATCTATAGAAAGATAATCTATATGCTATAATGATCCAGCGCCCTTGCTGATTAACAAATAAATGATATGTAAGAAATATTTTAAAATCAAGTGACTTGGTGCACTTGTTGAATGACAAATAAACAAATTATCTGTAATAAACAATCTGTAACTTTAAGACCCAGCACGCTCGTTAATTAACGGATAAATCGTTGTCTACAAAAAAAAATCTATAATAGAACGACCCATAAGGCTTATTGCTCAATAAATTAATAAATTATTGACAAAAATTCGAAGCCCCAGACGAAGAAACATTCATCAAAGGCTCCTACGAAGTATCGTATCACATGTATTTGACTCTCAAATGAATTCTAATTAGATTTTAATCTGATTCAACATCGATATTTGACTTAACTAACTTGGAAAATTTCATTATTATTTATTCATTAAAAATAGCTTGACACATAGAATTGTCAGCCATAATTGGTCATACCATCCGTATGGCAATACGAAAACATACGGGTTCAAATCTTGTACAGTAATGTTTGTAATTTTTCTTTATAAAGTTTATTTCAATAATTGAAAAGTTTGAGGTAAAATACTTGAACCCGTAGGTTTTTGTGTAACCATACGGATGGTACGACCGATTATGGCTGACAATTCTATGAATTAAGCTACTTTTAATGATTAAATAATGATGAAATTTTTAAGTTTGTAAAGTTTTGGATTTCCTATAGCAATACAAGGAAGTGGTTGTTGGCGTGGTGAATAAATAGCCGGACTAGGATTTCACTTCAAAGATCTTTTATATAACGCTTTCTCTTATTACAGTGAAACTTACTCTTGCAAGCTATATTACACTCTTATAATGATACAAACAGTTTCACCGAGTGTAGGCCTAGAACTAACTCAGTTCTCGAGTCGGCCTTGCTCTCTCTTCTACCATGCAGCGACCGTCTGCTTGCGCCATCTGTACACTTAAAGCCTCACTTACAACACTCCCTCCGCTTTAGGGTACTAACAAACCAAAGTTACA
>JAPYYV010016483.1:0-10881 GCA_030522625.1 Copidosoma aretas
AATAGTTTTCCTATAATCTACATCATCAGAGCTTTAAGGTCTAACAAGAATTTTATGGCTACCATTTTGCATTCGTGAGATATTAGGTTTTTGACACTTAAAACCCGAATCCGCCCACTGTGGGGCGGTGAGGGGGAGTGGGAGCTTGTACCTACCCTAAAACCATACAACCATATATTATAGGAAGATATATAAATACATATATAAATGTATTGTAAGGAACCATTCTTACTTTATGAAGACTTAGCAAGCGATGCAGCAAAGGTGTTGGGCTCTTTGATGATAATAATGGCTTGGTTGGAAAGAGACGTGCCGTCGCGTCGCTGCTCTACCTTAAAATATTGCGTTCGTCTCGCTGTGGGAAGGTAGACGTTGAAAATTTATCTCTTTCCCTTTTCTTAGTCAATCCGCCTTGCCATCAGTTAATAAAGAAACTGAATAGATCAGTAGAAAAGAAGCTTGAGTGGTCGAGCAGGCCAAGCCAGCGCATCAGATACCAATCTACCTATTTTAAAATTCAATTCCTGACAGCTGAACTCGAGTTGTTTTCTGAGCCATTGATGGGAGGAAGCAAAGATGACTTTGCTATCGAGAGAAGTGCAAACTTAGTCCCGGGCATGACGTACTTTTCAGCTGAAGTTCTGATCGGGACAGCACGTACAAGACTATAGACACAAGTGATCACAGTTGGACCTTGAGGAGATTTCTGGAGGATTAGAGCAAGCTGTAATCAATGACGGCCATGACATAGCCTAGTTCGATGCAAAGACAGGAAGTAAACCATTTTGATCGCTGCCTAAGTATGCCCAGGTACTTTCAGCTTGCGAACGTTTACCTACTGCTTGAGGGCTGCTAAATCTAGGTTGCAGGGACAATAACGAAACTATTCTGATTTTTTGATTTTTCCCAATTTTCAGCCACATAAACTAAAGTATTTGGTACTAAGTATATTGTAAAATTGTAAAAAAATAGGCTGAATTTAAAAACCAATTTCATATTCTTATGTATTTATTTATTATGAAATTATTGCCAAAGAAACGAAATTAATAACGTTACTCTAAATAACGTTATTAATTTCGTTTCTTTTGCAATAACTTAAAAATAAGGAAATAAATAGAAATATGAACTTAGTTTCTAAATTCAGCTTATTTTTTTACAATTGTACAATAAAATTAGTACCAAATACTTTATTTTGTGTGGCCAAAAATTGAGAAAAATCAAAAAAGCAGAATAGTTTCGTTATTGTACCTGCGTAGCTTGTGGATCGGTTCTTTGGAAACAGAGTTGAGAGGCACACGAATAAGAAAACTGCCTCGAGTGGGTGCTCCAAGGTTGTTGGAGTTCTCGTTCAAGATCTTCAGAGGTAAGCTGTTTAAACTAAACGTGATGTTGACAAGTTCATTTGTAACCTCCCAGTCCGTAAGGCAGCAGAGGCCGATGACACGGTGAAGTTGAGCTTAACTTAAGTTTCTTAAAGGCTGCTAAAGTGAGCATCTTTTAGTGAACTGAATTGTCTATGCTCAACTTAGAAATAAGCCACAAGTCCCAAGCTTATCTCTGTGTTTCAAAGTGTCAAATCATTTGTTCAATTTTTACGATCGAAGCAGGTGGTGTTGTAGCCGAGGATTTTAGACAGTTTTCCTTATCGCCTGGGAAAGTGTATTAATACGCTTAAAAACTACTCGGTAGTGGGATTGTGGAGCAGTTTCACATGGAGGATTTTAGTGCCCATGTACACAAAAAAGTCGATCTTAAATATGCGCCACGTAGTTGTCAACCAGACGTTGGCGTTGCTTGCTGGCTCCCGCGAAAGGATCTAGCTTAGAGCTGCCTGCGATTCGCATAAAGCGTGCTAGTGGTCATAAAAAACTCCGATAGTTCTTTAGTACAAAAATTTGGAAGTTTAAAAAACATATGTATTATTATAATTCTTAGACATGGTAAATATGTTACTCTTATTGTTGAAGATAAATGCCTGAGAATATTTTATGGTTGTTTTTATGGGATGTAATAGAAAATTCATTCCATCAATTGGCCACCATATAAGATTTAAAATAAGATATTACAGCTACCTATGTCAAGGGGATTGTACAGGGAAAGTCAATCCGCTATTGAGTACATAGAATGCGATGTAAGATTTCAAATATCGTATTACATCTCATTATATTATACGCTTCTTAACCTTTTATTCAATAACCATATAAGTGCAGATGTAAAAGAATAGGCAGTCGGCTATTTACTGTCGGTCACTGGATTGTATTTTAAAGAAGGTTGCAAAACAAATTGTATTTTAATTTTTTTGCCCTTACATTTAGTTTTATATCGATAAAGTTTCTGAGAAATTATTATTTTGTTTTTCTTTCTGACTCTATATCAGAGTTATCATAATATACATTGTATTGCAATGTCTTTAGAACTAAGGGTGTATGCAAATTTTGGCCAAATAGAATGTCAGGAATTTTGTCAGACAATCGATTATGACATTTGTCTAGCCAGCAGGCACCATATACCAGGCGCGACCCAAAGCTCATTCCTAGATCTTTTTTTTGCATCGGTGCGTGCTCACATTCTCTCATTCTGTTCATCAAATACAGCGATAAAACAACACAACTGACGTGGACTGGAGTTGATATGGATTGACGAGGCACACGCATGCGGGTTCACGCTCGTTTATCCAACAGATACAATAAGCCTGGCCAATCCTCGTTCGACATAACCACGTATTGTTTAATTTCCATGGAATTAGTTGACTCTCTATTTTTTCTGCACTTGACACCTACACTAATCAATTTAATCAGAGGTATGACTGAGTGATACCAAAGTGGTTTCATGCAATCGTCATTTATTCATCATACAGTAGTCAAAGATTTTTCCCCAAGCTGAAACTGCTTCAGGAAACGTGAACAATCTTTTTTCCTCCCTTAATAGTGCTTTTCTTTTTGTATAGTATAATCAAAGTTAGTCTAGGACTAGTTTCTGTAATAATTAACTATTACCATCTTCATTTGGATCTTTCTTATTCAAGATCCCACTTATATGGCAAAGCTGAACTGATGATGTCGGACAAAAGCTTAAATGATGATAATACGCTAGAGAAAACCATTTGACCTATACACAGCTGCCCAGGGTGTACTATGTCTACTGTCGCTGTATAGTAGCAAATAGCAGTACTGATGGACAAGGGAGCAGGAGGCGATGATAAAATTTGCTGATGGCAGCAGCAGTCAAGGCGCTGTAACCTAAAATTTTTTCTACTGCACCTTAAGTACGGAGGAGTCAATTCTTCTTCTAGCCATAAATTAAGGCCACCTCCTGACTTTAGCTTCGATATGAGACCAGTCTTGTAGTGAAAACGGCATGTAGGCTAAGTGTAAAGCTCATCTGGAATTAGATCTGCATAGTTGCAAATATAAGTGTAGATTTATGTGTCAGCATAATAAATCTTAAAAATGCGATCCTCAACTTTTGACTGTCTTATGACAGATTTGCGAAATATTTTTTTATTCAAACAAAATGTAACTACATTTAAATTTTTTTTATAAATGTTTTATAAGATCTAAGATTGAATTAATTTTTTTTCAAACTTATCATTCTTTATTACCTTATATCCGACAATTTTTTCCCTGCAGAGTCAACCATGTCATTGGAGAAATACAAAATCTGTTGTAAAACGATCTGTAACTAATGTCATCGAGGGTATGTCGGCGTCTGATTCTAGCTTATCGGAGAACATCAACCTTTTCCAATCTCTCAGAGTCTTACAGGAAGGCGAAGCTGACACTGAACTTTTCCAAAACGTTTCCCTACCTTTACGTACTAGTAAGTAGAATTGTTATGATTTTTGTTGATTGCAAGTTCATAATTGTTGCTCAAGATTTAATGAAGATTTTTATGAATCAGTTCGAGTTTTCATTAATGTTATATTCAATTCTTGGAGTATAAATAAATAGTAGAGTTCTTTATCATTTAAGTAATCCCAAATTATAGATGGATGTATGTAGTAAAATATCACATAGGTGAAATAATGAGCATATCAATATAAAAATTGGGATGAGCGTGATCTTTTGGGAATTTACTCAAAACACAAAAATGTTAAATAGCCAAAAAAAAGTTTATTTAAACCATTTTTGTTTTAAGGTACAAAGGAAGGCCTTAATGGAGAGCGCATATGTTTACGGCCAAGTCTTGTCAGCACAACCGTTGGCCTGGGATGTGGAGTCCTCTGCGTTATGGTTGGTACAATACTAGCAATGTGTTCCAGAATGCGACGAGTGACCCGCGAGAAACTTCTTTGTGACAGTATAAGCTACATGACTCATAAAGGCCGAATCAACTAGAGTAGTTAATAACATTTCTTAGAAAAACCTTGTTATGTCCTAATCATATCATTATCATTTACCCCTCACCCTTTCTCCCTGTTTCTCTTACTTTCCCATTTTCTTTCATTTACTTTGTGATCCCTCACTTTTCTAAGTTTATTTTTATTACTATTTTTCATATAATATTACTATCGTTCCGGATTCGATTTTTTTTATTACCCTATAACTGGTATCGCATAGCTCACATATCATATTTATGTTGAATTGTAATTAGAGCTCTCATTATTCTAAACAATAGACCTTCTTTTAAAGATACATTTATATATTGACTCTATTGTTAATTTACTGTTTTGTCCTGTATGGTCCATTATATATCATAGTAATGGCAATAAGAATTATGGTTTTCTAGAATTCTTATTCTAATCAACTTTACAAAATGGTCATTTATTATTTATTTTTATTCCAATAATTTAGCAATAACAGCTAATAATCGTTACATTTAAAGTTTTTAAGCCACTATGTATTTATAGATCACAATCAATAGCTAAAGTCCTTTTTAATCATAAGAAATTTAACTGCACGTATGTAACAATCTACTCATAACGGACATGTCTCTGCTTCTTATCTAGCACCATAATATCATTTATAAAGTGTGTGAAGCGTAGTCCAGAGTCGATTTAAATTTTTTACCTCATCGAACAGATAAATTTGATTTATAGGCTTTGTACTATTCCTAATTAAATAATAACTCATTTCATCAGACACGGAAGAGTAGTCGCACATATTTGACTGTACAACAAATAATTAAAGCTTGATTTCGGCGAGATTTATTGAAATTTATAGGATTAAATAACGACTAATCATATGGATTTTTAGTAGTAAGCTATCTGATTTTTAATCATCCATCTTACATGCTTAATCAATCCTAGTGTGTTTGGGCCGTTGGTGCCTAATTTATTTATTGAAACTTCAAAATTGTGCATTCACTCTTTTATTTGCAATAAAATTGAAAGCTTTAAAATGATCTATCGGGAGTACTATGCTTTAATAAGCTAAAGATTTTCTGCCACTATATTTTCCGTCCATGTAAGCGGGGATCTTTTAATTTTGCGGAAAATATCAAGGTAGGCCACGATTTACCGACGACCTACAGTATTGTTTATGGTACTGAAAATGATTCCGCTGCCAATTTTTTCACCGTGTATATACGCAGCCTAGGAGTATTCAGAATATCATCTGGAGTGTCTACTATACCGACTTCCGCACGTTAATGAATTTATTATTAACTATTGAATGTATAGCTTTTTTCACCTAATATAATGAGAATAGGCAAGTAGCTAGTACTTTGATGAATAAATCAAACTCAAATTGATTTTAATCAGTTGTGATTTAAGAGAGAATAGTTGTATCCCGTGATCATAATAGGCAACGTTGTACAGATGCTTATAATCAAAGATGCAAAATTTTTTAAAAAGTTAAGTACTAAATTATGCAACATTAATAGAGGACCTTTGAAATAAAGTAAAAATAAGGGTCTTCTTAAAATTTTTGAAAATATCGAGTTGGAAGAATAAATCAACTACATATGTGCAAATTGATAGGTTATGTACAATTGATGGCAATTAAATCCAAGTTTCATAACTACATATTTACGAAAAAAATTAGAAGACACCGATTAGTCTTTTCATATAAGAGGTTCTGTATAAACTGCATTTATGTATTACTTTTTTTTAAAGTTTCATATTAGATAATAGGCACTAAGCTTGTTTTTTATAATAACGAGATGTAAATATTCATTTGCAACAGATTGCAATTAATTTTGTCTTTAATAATCTTCTAAAACACTAGCTTTGTACATTTCCCTATCATTATACGCAAAAATAGGTCTTGATTAATTAATAATTAAATATGATCCAAGTTGAATAGTCGATAGGTGAAAACTATTGGGCATATGCTAAATGGTCTTAAGAGCATGGATAGTCTGCAGAATCATGATGCTAGTACCTATTTATTTTCTGTACCATATAATGTATTGAGTATACTTAAAGATGGAACAGTATAGATGTTTTTGCAACCGACCCAAAAAAATCTGAAATTTTAAAAACAACATTCACTTCTCATGCAGTAAGAAAAGAACTTTTTACCAACAATCTTTAAAACATAGCAGTAAGTCAAGAGTTAAGCCGAGAGTTACATTCAATAGATACAGCTTTGATAGATAAAGACGCAAATTTTATTGTACCTAATTTTGAAAATGTAATTTAGAAAAAATAATATGTACTATCTTTCTTATAATTACAAAAACTGTGCATAAATAAGTAATAAATTTGTAAAATATTTTTTTTTTTATATATGAAGCTTGATTTTTTAGTAAAGAACTTTAGATTATAAGGTTAAACTATGATTAAAATTACCTCTACGACACGAGGAAAAAGTTCTAAATGACACCGATTCCACTAAAAATTATTAAGGACTCGATTATCACAAGAGCGGTCTCAGTAATTTTCCGGCTACGTATGTTATTCTTTTGATAACTGAATTTGCTTCTCGGAATAATTTAATCTTACTACCGATACAAATTTTACAAAGATAATTTTAATTTTACAGCTGGAGCAATAGTTATAATATTTACTTGCAAACTAATCAACGATTATCTTTTCACTTAATACGAAAATACATTATTAAGGACAAAGAAAATATTTTCTTTTACTCGCATACTACTAGTAACTTAACTCATTCGACTCAAGAGATTTGCTAATATATCATAGAGATCTTTAGTCATCCTCAAGACGACACATTCCTGTTAAACCAATGATTCCTTATTTGATAGATTCAATTCACAAACTTATGAAAAGATAGTATTGAAATATTTGTACACGATCATTTTAAGTTTAAATAACTTCAAAGCTTTAATATGTATCAATGCGATAAGTTACGGAAGAGTTATTCCCGGCAAGAGTAGTGATATACGTGTTTCTTATGTACAGTACATGAGACGGTTCATAATCACATAAGAGCATAGTGCAAGTGTGATCATTAAACAGAATCTGTTAGCATTAGCCACAAATGTATGCCAATTGCAGATAATGTAAGAAAAATATCGCTCTTTTCCACACCTATTTTTACTGTCACAAACACGTTTTCCTACGTAACCGTTAAAATAATTCTTATAAGCTACACAAAGAGGAAACAAGGCACAAATCTGGTAAAAAATCTGCTATACGCATGAATAGCACCACGGAAAACTCGAGCCAACATATTAAAAAAAAATGTGTAATGATAATCGAAAAATTTCTAAGATGTTTCAACTTTTAATACTCCAGGACCACAAATTCTTTTAATCTCTGCTGTGTTAAAATCCTCCTGGGGCCATCTATCCTGGTGGCCTTAAGCTTTAGAATTATTTATAATCGATTTATTTTACTGATTGTAATGTAGATTTCCGCCTCAGTGGCGAGGCGCACGTAAATTTATATCTCAGCTGCGTATAATACTGTTTGTCTGCACTTTGGCAGCAAACTTAGCTGATAGCATGTAGACGCGGCCATGTTGCTGCAGCAGCTAGTGCACAGTAAGCAGTTAGCTGTAGGGTGGCCTATTTCATGTTGCTGTGGCCAGTGCATAGCAACTCATCGCGCACCGGTCGCTGACACGCGTGTGTTGTCGGTGCCGCTGCTCTGTTGCTGCTGAAGTCTTGTTAACGTCCTGAAAGTGCGCTGGTTGTTATTGTCACTGTTGATGTCACTACTTGAGTCCTCCTTGTCATCTTGAAGTGAAGAAGTGTGTGTGTCGTCTTATCATCCTTGAGTGCACGCAAACCTCTGTTGTAGCCGTAGTTGTGCAAGCGTATCGCCATCGTCGCAAGTAAATTGGCTGTGTGCAACCACTGTCCTGTCTGCTTGTAATCGTTTTCGTGGCCGTTGTTGCTGACTTATCAACGCCACACTGCTCCTTTGCTGTGTGGTCTTTCCGAAACCGATACCGATAATTTTTGATGCTGCACTGCGGCCGCTGCATTGCTGCCACTAACTTCTCGATGCCACTGTTGTGCTGCCTTCGTGGTGCCAATGTCGATAATTTATTAGCGCTACATCGTGACGTAGTTTGTATTTACTTAAAAAGTCTATAAAATTAGATACTGAACATTATATATGCGTTTGTCTTTAGTACATTACGCATACGCACGATAATTTATAACCATTTCATCAATAGGATAGATTTCAATCACGGCAGCAAGTGCACATAGTAAATATTGATGATAATAATGTGGACACGAGTGGCGTCCCACAGTGGGCTGAAACGGGTTTTTTTTTGAATTAATAAAATAGCGGCTGCTGTAGTTGGCCGATCAAGATGAATCTTTTTGGAGCTTCAAGGTAAGACATAAGACATTACAGAATATCAGAAAAGTGGTCCGAAGTTGGAAAAAAAATATTAAGGGGTGAACATAACGTACAAATACTCTCCTCAAGGGTTTTTTAAAAATATCGTTCTTCTTGCAGCGAAAAGCAGCTAATTTTTTCCAAAAAGTCATTATACCCTAGTAATTTGGATCGCTAAGCCCGAATCTGACATCGGAATTGCGAAATTCAAAATGGTGGATCCAAGATGGCGGACAAAAAAGTAGAAAATTTTCAAATTTGTATAAAAATCAGCTTATAGGAGTTATCGAGGTCGCTGAGCACGAATCCGACATCAGAATTGCAAGATTCAATATGGCGGATCCAAGATGGCGGACAAAAAATTAGAAAATTTTCAAATTTGTATGAAAATCTGCTTATAGGGGTTATCGAGCTCGTTGAACACAAATCTGACATCAGAATTGCAAAATTTAAAATGGTGGATCCAAGATGGCGGCCATAAAAGTTAGAAAGTTTTCAAATTTGTATAAAAATCCGCTTATAGGGGTTATTGAGGTCGCTGAGCACAAATCTGACATCAGAATTGCAAGATTCAAAATGTCGGATCCAAGATGGCGGCCAATAAAGTTAGAAAATTTTCAAATTTGTATAAAAATCAGCTTATAGGAGTTATCGAGGTCACTGAACACGAATCTGACATTAGGATTGCAAAATTCAAAATGGCAGATTCAATATGGCGGCCAAAAAAACAAAAAATTTTCAAATTTGTATGAAAATTGGGTTATAGAGGTTATCGAGGTTGCTGAGCACGAATCTAACAGTAGAATTTTCAAATTTTGAATGAAAGATCCAAGATGACTACCAAAAAACTTGAAGTTAAGTAAATATTTTTGAGAAAAATTGTGCAGATGTTTTTTGGGGCGTGGAGTACGAATTATTTTTAAGAATTTGAGAATTCAACTTAATACAATAGTCCATATAGTAAATAACGTTTGCTTCCTCAGTATCGTATAATTAAAAATGTATAAAAAAATTTCCACTTGACATAGTTAATTATATTCTTGTTTTCTTATAACATAAATTAAATCGCATAAGTACCGCAATTGGATGGTGACGCAATTTTATCTTTTTATCTGACATACGTGCACTTTACAATAGTTGAAAATATTACATTAAGTTTAAATGGACAGTATTTATTTTTATGCATTATAACTCTTGACGGCTTTTTAATTATTGCTAAAAAACTTAATTAATTTTACATAACAATGTCTAGGCTCTGATTATTTATCGTCGCAATCAAAAGCACCTCTAAGCAACAATATTCGGTTTCTTTTGCTGCTCTCTTACTGCTGATGAACAAAATCACATTAACACCCTTTTACTTATGTTTTGTCACTTTTTGCGGCTCTTACTGGTATCGCTAAAGCAAAAGTAACGTATGAAAACTATTCATAGAGCAGACACTGCCCTATTTGATTCCAACCCTGGTCCCGCGGAAATGTGCAAACTGTACAAAAAATATGTTAGAAGTTTCAGTTGAGATATGCATATGTGAATATTAACATTTTTTACGTATTGAAGGTATCTTTAAGTGTGATTTTATTAATGATTGTAATAAGATTTGTATTATACATATTATGCAAATTTCAAACAATGTATTTATCTAAAAGTATCTTTTAACAAAGATTCCTACGAGAATTCTTATAAAAATTCTTATATGAATTCCTATCATAATTCCTATTAGATTTCTTATTGGAATTCTTATAGAGTTTTGGTCATTTTTGCTAAATACTTGGGGACCTTTCCTTGCAAATTTAATAACGTTAAACAAACAGTATATTACGCACCAAGGAAGTAAAGTGAGCCTCACTACTCTCGGGCGCTAACTACTCGCTGGGCACGAAGCCTACTTTACTCCCGAAGTGCATATACTACTTTTTAATATAGCAGCCATAAAGTTTGTTTTACGCGTACAGTGATAGTCGTTCAATAAATGTACAAAAACAATTATCAAAAGAAAACCACAAAATATCAAATTAACAAATACATAAGAACTAGAACTAGCTTCCTCAATAGACTCCATAAGACTCCAGAGGGAGTACATACCTCGAGTCCACAGGGAGTACATACCTCGAATCACCTTAGATATGAACCAGTCCAACATAAGAATGCGTTTTTTGTTGTTCCATATTTCCAGCCTA
>JAPYYV010016484.1:0-12588 GCA_030522625.1 Copidosoma aretas
TTAGGTTAAGTTTCTTGGCTATCGGGGCACACTAGGTGGGACCCCATCTTCGCCCCGTGACGTTGCCACACTGGGACCATCTTTGGTTAATTCGGCAGTTTAGTATGGACCTCATTAGAGCCCCACTAAGCTTTCTGATCGGATAAGGGATTCTTTATATGTCCATGTATATACTGCAACTTGGTGACCGCTCGAGTCCCACCTTTGTATAATAACTTAAGCACAAAAAATTTGAAAATACACGATAGGTATCTTGAACAGGAAGCCAGTTCGTGGATTTTCTAAAGGCGAAAAAACATCGCGTTGCACAAATAGAGAGGTGTAAGTTGATGTAAAAACGTAAACTCAATTTTCAGTGTTCTCGATGTATCTATATAAAATTGAGATGGAAAATTTTTGGAATAAATTATAGTATGTTTAGAAAATCATGACAAGTATACAGAAATAATAACCTACGGTTTCGTGCATGCATTACCTTTAAATATTCGAAAACACGCCATATCTTAAAAAGGAAGCAGGATAGACTGAAAAAAGAGTTTTCATGGGTATTCTGAAGTGAAGAAAAACATCGCTGTGCACAATTAGAGATGTTGGTTTTTATAAAACGATAACTTCAATTTTGTGTATTTTTGACATATCCTCATGGAATAAAGGTGGACAGTTTTGGAAAAAAGTATATCATTTTTAGTAAGCAATTACAAGAATGCAGAAACCATTTTCCATGGTCATGTGGATGCATAACCTCCAAGTATTAAAAATACGCTATATCTTGAAAAGAAGCAAGATTGACTAAAAATAACGATTTTTATGGGTGCTCTGAAGGCATAAAAATATCGCTGCGCACATATAGGGGGATTTTAGGTTACATAAAAAGATAGCCTAAATTTTCAGTGTTTCGGATTAATCTTCATGGGATCAAGATGGAAAATTTTAGTAAAAATTACAGCATATGTATAAAATCACTAAAAATGTGCAGGAATTATTATTTGTTTTTTCACCAAATATAACCTTAAAAGTATTAAAAATACACAAAATCTAACAGAAAGATGGATGGACTAAAACTTTTATGTCCATCGATATAAAAAACCGCTGCCAATAAATTAGCACAAAGCTTCCTCAACAACATTCTTCTACAAATATTTCACTAAAAAAAAGTTAAATAAAATGTAAGAATGATTTCAAATGTAGGTAGAACTTATTTTCATGCTCTATCATACGGAATTATTTCGAATGTAAGATTATAACTTTTACCCGAGTAGTACAAAAAATATTGTTAAAACTTTTTTAAATTAAAAACAATTGAACAAATAATTAGAGCATGTTACTGAAACGTGATACAACTATGTCGTAACAAAATATTATTTAAATATATAAAGCTATTTAATTATCTGTAGAATGTATCTATTAATGTCATCAAATTTAAATTTTTTCACTCTAAAAACAGCCAAAACCGTCTTTTCAGCATTTAAAATTGCTAGAGCAACCTTGATATGGTATAAAACGACAAATTTTTTTGTGAACCTTGTAAGGATATAAAAAGAAGCATGTTAAGACCTATATCATGAAAATCATTTGGAGGGTTTCTGAGGTATGATTAATTCAAGAAAAAGAATTGTAGATATTCTTCAATAAAAAAGGACCAGATACCGTAAACAAATTTTATTAGTTTAAAGTGAAGCTTTTTGAATGCTTATTTGGATACAACTATTGAAGTAATCAATATTGAATTTTTTCACCCAAAAAGTAGCAAAAAACCGCAGTTTGGACATAAAAAATCGTTATAACAACCTTAATAAGGTATGAAACTTGAATTTTTTTTGGAATTGATACAAGGATATAAAAAGTAATATTTACAGCCTTGAACTATCGAAATCACTCGAAAAGTTTATATGATATGAGTGATTTTCCACAAAAATCTCAGTATTTCTTTATTTAAAACTATACAAAATATTTTATCGAAATGATTCAAAATGAAAAATAAAGCTATTTAGACGCTCTATCAGATGATACTATTTAGAAATTCACATTGAATTTTTTCACCCTTAAAGAAGTAAAAACCGCTGCCAATAAACTAGCACAAAGCTTCCTCAACAAAATTATTTTGCAATCATTATACTTAAAAAAAATTAAATTAAATATTAGAATAATTTAAAATGTGGAGAGAAGCTATTTTCATGCTCTATGATATGGAATTATGTCGGAAATAACATTACAATTTTTACCTGAATAGTATAAAAAATATTGTTAAATTTTTTTAAATCAATAACAATTGACTTAACAATCAGAACTTATTACTGAAATTGATGTATGTGATATAATTATCATGTAGCTAAAACATTATCAAATAATATAAAGCTATTGAATTATCTATAGAATATTACTATGATGAAATTAAATTCAAATTTTTCACTTTGAAAACAGCATAAAATGTTTTTTAGCATTAAAAATTGTTGTAACAACCTTAATAGGGTATAAAACGTCGAATCTTTTTGTAAAACTGCATACGGATATAAAATGAAGCATTTGGACCCCTAGATCATGAAAATCATTTAGAGGGTTTCTGAGATATGACTTATTCAAGAAACAAAATTGTACATTTTCTTCAAATAAAAAAGGCATGAAGTACATAACAAACACCAATAATACTTTTGTTGACTGTACATGTTGAAACAAGACAAATATTTATATGGGTCTTACAGTCAATCAATAAATAAACATTAATACTATTTTTAATTTGACGTATGTGTGTATGTAATTTTAAAATTACACCCACACATGTTTATTTATTGATTTGACTGTAAGACCGATATAAATATTTGTCTTGTGAAGTACATAATAAATTTTTTAATTTAAAATGAAGCTGTTTTAATTCTTTACGAGATACAACTATTAAAGCAATCGATTTTTAATTCTTTTACACTAAAAGTAGCAAGAAACCGCTTTTTGGACATAAAAAAATGTTGTAAGAACCTTAATAAAGTATGAAACTTGAATGTTTGTTTTTTAATTAATGCAAGGATATAAAGACAAATGTATAAAGCATTGAATCGTCGAAATCGCTTAAAAGTTTTTTAAGATATAAGGAATTTTGCACAAAAACCTCTGTATTTTTTAAATAAAAACTAAAAAAAATATTTTATTAATATTATTTACAATGAAAAATGAGGCTGTTTTAAAGTTCTATCATATATTATGATTTAGAAATTAAAATTTAATTTTTTTCGTCCTTAAATGAGTAAAAAACTTGTTTTTTGACCATAAAAATCGTTATAAAATATTGATAAGGTAAAAAACCTAAATTTATTTTCTGAGCCGCCATAAAGATAAGAAAACAAAAATTTTAAGCCCAGAATCATTTAAATCCACCGTTGAGTTCCTAAGATATGATTTATTACATACACACACACACACACACACACACGCAGAGACTTTTTCTAAAAATGGTATTTTTTCATTCTAGACACTATATAAAACATTTCTAACGTATTTCTGCAAACAAAATTTTTTTACTGATACAAAGCCTCTTCTATAAGGAAGAAAAATCTGTTTTTTGACCATAAACATCGTTATTGAAACCACAATAAGGTATAGAACTGAAATCTTTTTTCCGAGCCGCCATACGTAGGGTAAAACATGAATTTTAAGCCCGTAATCATTTCAATTTACCGTTGCGTTTCTGAGATATGACTGATTACACTCACACACACACACACACACACACACACACACACAGAAAGCCTGTTTTTTAAGGTATTTTTTCATTTCAGACACTATATAAAACATTTCTAACGTAATTCTAGAAAAAAAATTTGTTTACTGATACAAAGCTTTCTTTATCAGGAAGCAAAAAAAGTTTGACTTCGGATAAGTTGGCTAAAAATTTATATAATTGAGATTACAGATTACAAAAAAGTTAATTTGTAAAAAATAGTTGTACATGTTTACAAAATTACAATACGCTCTACTGGCAGTATTTTTCTTCATTGAATTGTTTTTTTTATCCCAAATCATTGATCCTCGGTATCCTAATATGCATGCTCTGCTACAAAGTACGTTTTTCCTCCAAAAAGTCGTGGTATCCCCATGAAAACTATATTCTAACAAAAATAAAGAATTATGTAAGGTTTAAAATTTGATATATCTGCTCACTTCGTAATTCTTTTTAACGTATAAGTAAATTCTATTACCTAAAATGAATTGGCCGCCTTAAAAAGTAGTGAAATTAAAATCAATTAAAGGCCAAGTTATTTCTTTTTTGGCGCAGCATACCATTTTCATTATACTCGTAGTATTGTACAGCAAACTACTTGAACATGAGCAGAGTCCAACTAGGAAAATTTGATTTGAACTGACAGAAAAGTTGTATTTGCTGCGTTTAACCCAATTGTCTTCTCCAAGACTCACCGAAGCTATTTGACAGATGATAAATGCAACATATTTGTAATTAGAGATTATCAAAGAATATAGAATGTATTCATTTTTATTTTACCTAACATCAACGTAAAAAAATACAACATTACTGCATAATACAGTACTTAGTATTTTAAGTGCGATTTTGTTGAGGATGAAGTTAAATTTTCCTAGTTTGACTCTGCTTATGTTCAAGTAGTCTGATGTACAATACTACGAGTATAATAAAAATGATATGCTGCGCCAAAAAAGACATAACTTGGCCTTTATTTGATTTTGATTTCACTACTTTTTAAGACGGCCAATTCATTTTAGGTAATATAATGTACTTATACGTTAAAAAGAATTACAAAGCAGATATGTCCAATTTCAGCACGCCAAACTTACCTTATTCTTTATTTTTTTTAGAATGCAATTTTTATGGGTGTCATTCTCTTCCATCAAATATATTCTCACAAGTTACGTTCATACGAATTTGAACTTTTCATCAAGATTTTCTGTACCGAAAATATTGTTGTACAGTATTGTCCTTAATTAATAATCAAAGTCACTCAATACGCATTCTCATCCATTCACATCTTTACTCTCATCAACGATAAAGCACCAAAACAAGAACCACTTATAGGAACCCCACCCACAACTCCCCGGCTCGCAGTGCTCCACAGCTCTACCAACGCAGCGCGCGATAATTTGATCACGCTCCTGAATCGCGTCGGAATTCCGCGCGCAAACCCATATACGAGCTCCCGAGACCGCCTTTATTCAGCGACAGCCGCACGCGCGTATATGAATGGCTGCGTGCGACTGGAAGTTGGCGCGCAGTCGTAATCAGCCGCGTATTGTTTTACAAATCGGTGAGTCGGAACAGCGCCGATTGATGCGGCTTTTCGCTCGTGCATGTGAGGCGGTGCGCTCGTTGATGAGCTGGATTCAGTATATTTTTCGGGCGCGCGCGATTGGCGGAACGACGTTAAGGTTTCATTAGACAACTCATTGCCCCCAAAGGAGATTCTGGCAGGATTGTGTTTTTCACACTGTTTGAGCTTGAAGGCTCGTGTAAAGCTCAAGTTCACAAATCAAAAATCAATAAATGAATACAACATTCCTGCTGTTCTGTGGGATCGAGCTCAATTCGATCCTAGGATGCTCATTGACATCATCAGTGATTACAAACAGGTGAATCCGACTATGCCATTCGTAGCTTTCATTAAGACCTTCATCAGCACGCTCGACGGAGGACCGTTTCTACTCTAGCTTTAGCCGTAGCGCTACTCTCTCAAATCAAATCACTACGACAAGCCTACGACCATCCGAGATTGGATTCATTAGTTCCTCGGAGAGGAATTGGCAATACACATCATCAAAAAGAGCCGTACGAAAGATACAAGCTTCCGCGTGTACAGCTACGCGTCAGTCCGTCCGTCCATCCGTCCGTCTGTCAGAAGGTGGAGCCAGCGAGGGTAAGCGCGAGTTAAAGCTACCTAAAGCCATACAGTGAACTGGAGCGCAGGGCACAATAGAGTCCCGATGATTAGCGGTCGAGTCTCTCGGTAATTGCCGTTAACCGAAATAGGATTATAATCGATCCTAGACTTATACGTACGTGTAACAACGACAGCGTAGGCTAACAGATAGGGCAGTCTGCGTGTATGTAAACGCAAGTGGACCAGCTTGCTTGGGCTACGGGGTGTGCTTGGGGCATTGTATGGGTAAGGGAGTCGAGCTATTGAAGGCTGATTGGGTTTACAGTTTGGGCGCTTCTGGATCTTGATTGGACGATTTCTACGCGTTGCACTGCAACATCAAAATTATACGACTATGATAAGAGTATTTTTTTTTTCTTCACGATCCAACGCTATAATATACATATACTTAGGCCTGTTTTTTACAGTACACTTCAATTGATATAACAAAAATATTGAATAGATCGGATGAGTAAAAAAATACTTCATGACTTAAAAGAAATCGAAAAGGTAAACAAATTTCACAATTCCATGTCTAATATTATTTCAGACTTGTTGAAACCCTTAGCTTTTGGATATCGGCATGGTTATGGGTAGGCAGTAAAAGGTTTGTGTATGTGTTGTTGGTTATTAGTAAAGCGTGTTCAGTGCGCTCGGGATTTTTCTATGTGTTAACAAATGCATCAGAGCATTATTTGAGCACTTGATATAACCAATGAAGTTTACTATTTTTTGCACTTATAAATCAGTGTTTTAACACAATGATGAAAGTAATTGGCGTGCAAAGGCTACAAAACGTAAAATATCGTTTTTTTTTTTTTTTTCTTTTTTGTTTGATAGCGGGAAGGAGGAGATATTTTAAAGACGCAATTACGTGCACACATGGCTACCGTAGAGGTAGTGTCGGATTCACCCTGGCTTATAATGTAATAACACTACGTGATGCTAATCATCACGGGCGCCTACCGACTAAAACCATCCTCCCCAAGAGAGAGCCAGTCCGATGGAGTATTACTCTGATATAAGTATTGAAATAGGAAAGAAAAGATAGAAGCAGAGAAATAGTGGAAAGATGAGATATAACGGCGAGGTTCGATGACCGATCATGAGACCATGGGAGGAATCTGGTCGATACTATACGCATCAGGGCGAAACTCGGAATATTGAGGTGTTAAAACAGTCTCAGGTCGAACGGGAGGGAGGGAGAAACACATCCTCGTCAGGCATCAGACTTATGAGCGAAGAGAATGCACTCGTAGATCTTTAGCCCAGCGGTGCCAATAGTTGCAGGGCTGATAGCGCCTTCTCTGGATGAACTGGCCCAGGTGTTGCCCCCCCCCCCTCCACCCCCACCCCTTGAAGAGACTTGCTGGTGATTCATTCACCAGGACGACAGGCTTTTGGCTTCCCTGACGGGAATTGGCTTACGCCGACTGCCAGCGGGAATCCACCGACCCGGCGTCAGGGTGCGTCGACGACCTCCCCAAGGTGGGATTGACCCCCAGGTCCAACATCATCAGGAAAAACTGCAGTCGGTCTGCTGTAGAATCGGGAGACGGTGTTTTTAGCACCACGGGTACTTTTTCCTACCAAAAAAGTTTGAGAATCGAAATTCCTAAAAAAATTTCGACAAGAATCGAACCCGTTTGACCCCAAGTCTGACAGGCTAGGAAGCTAGCCCGCTAACCACTAAACCATCGAGGACTCGTAAAATATTGTGTTTCTGACCTGAGACATTTGCAAACGCATTGAATTTAATAGATAAATGTTTGGTCTTGTTCAGCTTTTCTAGGGTTGCACGATACTCGATGTTAATATCGATATTGTATCGACTCGATACTGATACCGAGACGATACCGGTAACTTCTTGACCGATACGATATCGATACCGAGGAGTTGATATTATCGATATCGGCGATATTATCGATTTTATAAAGAAAAAAAAAACTTTTTTTTTTATTCTATTATATTTCATATGTTATAATACACGCAGCTGATACAGTGATGTGGTAAATGTAATTGCAATGATAAAAAATAATTGATCGAGAATAATAAGAAGACACTTCGAAACAATTTACAGTAAACAAGTAATAAAAATAATAAAGATACAGATAAATGTTAAATTTGAAAGGGCAAGTTAAATGTCACATTACTCAAGTTACAGTTAGACCACGATTTTGTACACATAAATAGTTTCAATGTCTTATTATCCAAGTGACACCTAAATGGAGACATTGGTAATGATCCATCGGAAAATAATCTTTCGGAAGGAACTGAAGTAGGAACTATACTCAGGGTATCACGTGCCATTTTTGACAAATCGGGGTACATTTTTTTATGTACCTTTCACCACTGTAAGATATTTGTGTCTTCTGCCACAGTTTCCGACGGTAAATAATCGTTAATTTCTTTTTTACACGAATTATTATTATTACTGTTATTTTTACCGTAAAATTTTTTCAGATCAAAAACATCATCGTCAGTTTTCATTTGGGCTCCATTTTTGGTAATTTGAACTGTGCTTTTGAAATACGTATTTATAAAAAAATTTAGACAAAATATCAGCAGTGAATGCTTTTAACATAGGCAATGACAATGTGTGCTGCGTTTCTATCGATATCTTTGGATTAAGTCCGTAAACCTACTCGCTCCGAGCGAACGCAGAGGTTGCGCCCTCTGCAGCAGAAAATAGTCAAAAATTCTTGCATGTAAACAAACGGCTTGGAGCATTTATACATGCATACAGCTGCTTGTGATTGGCGGACTGGAGAGAGAACGACAACGTCCGCAATCCCCTCCCTTTCCGCAGTCCCGCCTCTCCCTCAGGCGCAGAGAACGACAACGTCCGCAATCCCCTCCCTTTCCGCAGTCCCGCCTCTCCCTCAGGCGCTATCTCTCGCACCTTGTCTTGCCCCGCCAGCACTGTTTGTTTACATGCAAGAACTTTTGACTATTTTCTACTTCAGAGGGCGCAACCTATACGTTGGCTCGGAGCGAATACATTTCGAGATGTCAGTCGGTTCAGAATTGTATAAGCTTCCTTGCGTTAGTTTTTATTACGTTTTGTTCAGTTAAAGTAAATTAATTTTTGTAAAGAACGTCAAAAACATACTACCCTCGATAAGAGCTCATATGATACTCGCAATTGTCACTCAGCTTTTTTTCGCGTTTTCGTTCGTGAACCTCATCTTAAATTCGTAGGGAGAGTAAAGTGTAACACAATGAACAATCCCTCAAAGTTTCGTTCAATTCTGTTCACAATCATTTGATGAAAGAACCACCTTAAAGTTGTATAGGACTGCCGGCTATACCTACATGGCGCTTCGCTGATTCAGAGTACCATGTTACAATCAACTCACTAGCACTCGAAGAGCTTTTGATATAAAATTTGATAAATTTAGAGATGTTCCCCAGGACCCATAGATTCCCACAATATTCGTATAAACTTGGTACGTTATTTTGTTTACTCAGAAAATGCCATCATCTCAGTAGGTACGGAATTTATAACTTTAATCAACAAAAGTCTGCCACGAATTTTAGTAAATCCAAACTTTTGTAATGTAACATTACTTATTTATGTCTAAAGAATATGAATATACAATTTTAGATCATAATGTACATTAGAAAAAATCGGAGAGGCAATTTTGTAATGTTCTTCAATTTTTTATTTATTGGCATTTCATTGTTGCAATCATGTTTTTTTTTTTTTTTTATTAAATAAGTTGATAAATACGCTACACATAGAAAAATACACGAGTATCGAAAATGTTTTACTTATTTAGTAAAAAAAAACATGATTGCAACAATAAAATATCAATAAATAAGTACATTAAAGAAAGCTTACTTAATTCCGAAAAGAATAGTACTTTAGAGCCCGAGGTTTTAAAGATATAAACAGCAATGTGATGAAATAGCCTCGAAAATTCACGGTACGTCTCAAAATATTTTTTCAAAATTGCTTCTTAAATTTTTTCTAATGCGATTTTTACGCATATTCTTTAGACATAAATAAGTAATGTTACATTAAAAAGTTTGTATTTTCTAAAATTCGTGGAAGACTTTTGTTGATTGAAGTTATAAATTCCCCGCACCTACTGAGATGATGGCATTTTCTGAGTAAACAAAACAATGTACCAAGTTTATACGAATATTGTGGGAATCTATAGGTCCTGGGGAACATCTCTAAATTTTTCGATTTTTATATTGAAAGCTCTTCGAGTGCTAGTGAGTTGATTGTACATCGGTACTCCGAATCAGCTAAACGCCATGTAGGTACGGCCGTGTAGTGCTACACAACCTTAAGTATTAATTCTTTATAGACGAAGTAAATCTTTTAAAATTTTACAAATTCTGTGAGACTCTAGATTGTCTAAGTAATATCTTTAATTTTTCCTGAATTCTACTTTGGATTCCAGCGAGCTAAACATCGTAGGTACATCAATTACATAATATACAAATGACGTAAAGAGCTATAAAAAATATTTTTTCGTTATTATTGTATCAGTAATACATGCAGCAATCCAAAGTAATTACTACCACGCAAATTGACATAGACTCAGTCCTTAACTCACAAACAAAAATAGAAACCGAGTAAAGTGAAAAATTACGCCTTATCAGAATCTCAACAGGCTCTTCACTTGCCCACCACAGTATCATTCTCCCCTCTGAACATCCCTCTTGACACAATTGTCCCTTTCTCTCTCGTTCTCTCATGTCCACCCCTTAATAAAAGGAAAGACAAAAAAGCGAAGCCCAAGTGCTAGCCGAAAAAACGCTCACAATTAGTCGAGACTGTATAATCACTCGGTAATATACGTGCTCGCTCGTATGTACTATGTACACACACACACACACACATACACACAGACGTATGACAGCGTTTCAGAAGCCAGAACAGTCGAACGAAAAAAAACGTGCAGAAGCGGTACAAAGCGGCAAAAAAGGCGAAACGACAGTCCAAAAGGGAAAAAGGATGAGAGAGAGAGAGAGGAAGAGAATGGTGGTCACCAAAAAGGTTAAAACGAGACACAGACATGGAGAGAGGAAAAGAGAGAGATGGAGAGAGACAGAGAAGTGTAGTGAGTATTCGAAGAGTAGAAGGGAAGGAGTACGACGAGCACGAAAAAGTGGGTGCGCTCTCTAGTTCGTTCTTTCGTTCGTTCGTTCGTTCGGTACTGACCACTGACCAGTACTACGTATATACCTACACACACACATATGGCCAGAAGAAGATAAAGAGTGGGGTGAGAAGACAGCTGTGTGAAGGTTGATATGCGTGAGTGACTCATGTATGCGTGTTAGCAAGCCCATTGATCTGGGTGGTATAGGTGTATAGTAGCCGGCGCGCAAAAACGAAAGGCTCTAGGGTACATATGTGCAGTACGTTGGGAACGCTTGAAAATTTGCGGACTACCGTCAGAGAGAGAGAGAGAGAGAGAGAGAGAGAGAGAGAGAGAGAGAGAGAGAGAGAGAGAGAGAGAGAGAGAGAGAGAGGAGAGAGAGAGAGAGAGAGAGAGATATTGGCTAGCTTGACTGCATGTGCAGCTAGTGGAGATAGTGCAATGATGACGAAAGGGTGCGAGTTTTCGATGCAGTGATCTGGCCTACATCGCGGGGGTTCACTATTACTTTAATGATATTTTTTGCACAAACGACAGGAAATATTTAATAATTAATTTTGACATTTTCTTTTGTATAAAAAATGCATTTTGCGTGTGGAAAATGCATGTGCTTGAGCAACTCTCATGTTTCGGAGAAGTTTTGTATCTAAGACGGAAAATGATTAATACAATGTACAAGTTAGAACTTCTGAAAAAAATCATTTAGGCCAAAACTGTTACTTATCACGAGACATGCCGTCCAATAAAGAGTGTTTATTTTCATGAAGCTATATCATTTTAATATAGGCACAGCACTCTTCGTTCTGATAAATTACGTACCTACATAGCAAAGAGAAATTTGCGACCTGCCAACCAAAGTATCTTTATGTATTGCTCGCTAAATCCAATATAAAAAAAATGTCTCCCAAAATAATAAGCTGTACATAGTTGTTCCATATTTCGGACTTGAATTATACAGATTGTCAAGAACAGCATACGTTGAACAATGGTTAAAAAGGAGCTTCCATATAATGGATTCACATAACACCCTTAAAAAAGGGTTGAGAACGACCCTACATGTATAAAACAATTGATTCAAAACGACATCGACTACTCAAACAGCTAAAAGTAATCAGTAATGTATCATACAAGTAGGAATATTTTCGATAATCCCTAGATGGCACATGCGCATAACTATCATTTTATAGGGATGTCGTAAACGATTTCAGTTTTTTTGATGTATGGCTTATTTGAGTAGAGCCTCTGCTCTGACTAATATTCGTAAACTACGTGATGTTTTCGTGTATATACCCTACATCCTATTTCAAAAATTACCAATTGAGTATAGGTATTGATGAGATATGATTACAAAGAAGTCGATTGAATACATAAAGGAAGTATAATACATAGGTTTTCAAACCAATGTTTTATTAGTTTTGAACATTGCATATTTATGTAATGCTAATGATGAAGAAAAACTGAATTAAAATAAACGACCCGTTTTGTTTTTTATTTAGTTTCAATTGTTCAAAGCTTGATGTGTTCCTTTAAAGATTACATAGAATTGATAAAGAGATTTTTTTAAATATTCAACGTGTAACGAGTTAGGTGGTATT